>CM020503.1:19415000-19600000 GCA_009823395.1 Thamnaconus septentrionalis | reverse complement strand
CACATGAGGGAGACAAACACAGACCTTCTGCCTCAGTGTTTGATGTTGATGGCGACGTGTGTGTGTGTGTGTGTGTGTGTGTGTGTGTGTGTGTGTGTGTGTGTGTGTGTGTGTGTGTGTGTGTGTGTGCGCGCGTGCATGTGTGTATTTGAAAGTATATTTATTCAGTTCAGGCCTTTGATTGGCTGCTAAGACGTGTGACATGTGACCTGTCACACTGTCACATGATTTGTTGACCTGCAGGACTCTACGACAGCCCTCCCGGCACTGATGACGCCAAGCTGATCGACATCTTCTACCCCGGAGACCAGCAGTCCATCACATTCGGGACAAAGTCCAGAGTCGGCCTCGGAGGCATGGAGGCCAAGGTACCTCGAAAAAAAAAAAATCTATTTTTTTGTCTATATCCTAAAAAAAGGGTCTAATCATCCAAACTGTTACTGACTGGCTGCAGTGAGTCAGATCGGACGTCAGAGTTTCTCTTTATTGATGCTCTGTCTCAATCAAAGATATTGTTTCACTTTGTGTGCTCCATCTATAGAAAATTAAAGTCTTTATGAATGAAATTATGGGAGTGGCCAATATTTTTATCTGATTTTCTTGTTTATTCTTTTGCACCACGACAGTTTCAATGGTCAGATTTCACCTATGCTTGGATGTTTTTGTGCCAGTTCACTAACTGACGAGTCTTGGACAAATAAGACAGTGTTCTGTCGTCTCCTCTGCAGGTGAAAGCTGCTCTGTGGGCTCTGCAAAGTGGCACCTCCGTGGTCATCGCCAACGGCACCAGCCCAAAGGTCACAGGTCACGTCATCACGGACATCGTGGAGGGCAAGAAGGTCGGAACCTTCTTCTCTGAGATCAAACCTGCTGGTGAGGGAAGCCGCAATCCGTCTCCGCTTCACTCGCTCCACCAGCAGGTGAAAGTCCAGAGAGATGCCTGGTGGAAGGTTTCACACCTTCAAACTGTTTCAAAACAACATAATCACAAAACACATCGTTTGCCAAGAAAATCCAAAAATGCCGCTCGATACAGATGGAGCTTAAACTGTTTTTGTTTTTTATATTAAAATGCAGCCGATGTTGAGCGTTCAACAGGATCCATGTTTTTCTCTGACCAGGACCGAGTGTGGAGCAGCAGACGGAGATGGCACGTCAGGCTGGCAGAACTCTGGCATCTCTGCATCCAGACCAGGTGGCTTTTCAACAAAAAAAAGAAAAGAAAGAAAGAAAGAAAGAAAGAAAGAAATTCCTGTTTTTCCTGCAAAGCTATTGTTTTTCTGTAATCAATATAATTTTTTTATTTATATTATTTTTCAGAGGGGTGAGATCATCTGCCATTTAGCCGAGCTGCTAACTGACAGGAAGGAGGAGATTCTGGCCGCCAACAAGACGGACATGGACCAGGCTGTGAATGCAGGTAGAATTACCAGGAAGAGCAGAAATGTCTACCTCAGGTTATAAAGAAGAAATTCATTGTGTTTTTATTTCCCAAATAAAGAGGAGAAAGATCAGACTTTGATTACAAATAGAGAAAGAAGCACTGAATTTTCCTTTTTTTGAAACCGTCTTGATTTTTTTTCCTTCCAAAGGAATGGAAAACAAACGTCAGTTTCCGCAGGAAGTTAAAACTGAGCATATTTGGGAGGGAGACTGTAATCACTAAATAACACTAGATATTCCTCTAGATTTTTTAAAATTAATTGTTCAAGGCTGCTCATTAGACTCCTACACTTTAAAAAAAAAAAAAAAAAATTAATTCTATGCAGTAAACTATGAGATACTTAACTCTAAAATATGTTACTATTTAAAATATTTTTTTAAGTTGCCTGTGAAGCCAATTCAAATTCAATAATTTCTCCACTAGAGGGAGACATTTCTTTATTTTTCCGCGGAGGAGCTCTTCAGTAGCCGTCTGTCTGGTGTTGCAGGCCTCCTGCCGCCGGCGCTGGTGAAGCGCCTCAGCTTGTCTGCATCCAAACTGGGCAGCCTGGCCGTCGGCCTGCGGCAGATCGCCGTCGCCGCCCAGGACAGCGTGGGCCGGGTGCTGCGCAGGACCAGGGTGGCTCACGGCCTGCAGCTGGAGCAGATCACCGTGCCCATTGGAGTGCTGCTGGTCATCTTCGAGGCCCGACCCGACTGCCTGCCGCAGGTACTCAGCCGCCGGCTGTCTAGGGAGTCGGAGAGCTCCTTGTCAGAGGACATGGAGCTGATGATATGTCACGCAGAGATGCAGGAATCTCACCAGTGTCAACGTTGCACTGTGCTGCACAGGACAAGAGGACCGCACAGCAACGGTTGATGGGATTTAGTGAATGAATGAATCAGTCAATCAACTTTTATGTTTAAAAAGCACTTAATCACTTCCAGAGTCATCTCGAAGTGCTTTGCACAATCGAAGTGAAAACCAACTGAGGGTGGAGTTCATCTGCTTTGACCAGTTGGGATGAATAGAATTGAATAGAACGCCTTTTATTAACCCCACAGTGGATAAATGAGCATAATTACAGCAACTGTGTAGTGCAAAAAAGATTGAAATTTATTATTAAAAATAATATTTATTATTAAAATTATATTATTGTAAAGTAATAAGGAAATAAAAATAAAATATGTTTAGGGTATAACAGGTAAAAAAAAGCAAGATATTTACGTCTTATGAACAGGCTGTAACCTGCTGCCACGCACACGAAAAAATTAAAAGGAAATACAAAAAAAATCAAGCGATAGAAATAGAGTCAGAGTGGGAGTAGAAGCCAGAGTGGATTCAAAGTCGTTTAAAATTACATGAAGCAATTTCATATTATCAGATTTTCACTCGTCCTTGACATTGTTGTGATAATAACAATAATTCTAGATCAATTTTGTTCATTATGTCTTTGGGTTTTAATGGATTTATATCTTTCCTTCCTTCTCCTGCAGGTGTCGGCACTGGCCATCGCCAGCGGAAACGCCCTCCTGCTGAAAGGAGGCAAGGAGGCGGCCAACACCAACCGCATCCTCCACCAGCTCACGCAGGAAGCACTTTCAATCCACGGAGTCAAAGACGCTGTACAGTTGGTAAAATAAACCAAACCAAACCGAAATAATGCAAAACAATAGACACACTTCACAGGCGGCAGGCGGCTGTGAAACCGTGTGTGATGATGTTCCGTCGACCTCTGCGAAGGTCAGCCGCCGCGAGGAGGTGGAGGACCTGTGCCGACTGGACAAGCTGATCGACCTGATCATCCCCCGAGGTTCCTCCCAGCTGGTGCGGGACATCCAGCGGGCCGCCAAGGGCATCCCGGTGCTGGGCCACAGCGAGGGAATCTGCCACGTCTACGTGGACGCAGACGCCAGTGTGGACAAAGTGGTCAAGATAGGTGAGAAATCTGCCCAAGTGGAGGGAAGCTGACAGAAACAGACGCCCTGCTGAAGGCCCGGGGTGGGATTATTGGCACTGATCCACACACACACATCCAATATTTTGCTAGTATGACAAGAGAGAGGGATTGTGCAGAAAAAGACTACGTGACTTTGTGTTTCAGTGGTGTCTGAATTTCTCAAGTTTTATAGACCAGACAAATCCGGATGAACTGTAATGACATTCTGTGCAAACTTGGCTGTGTGACCTCTCATGGCCATTCAACCTTGATACTGGATATTAATTTGGTGCATCAGTCCCTCAACAGAACGTGTCATACTGTACATACCTGGCTTAACGTTGGCTCCTATTCCTTTAGGACATTTTGCTTTCAGTCATTAAATATGTTTGTGTCCCTTTGTCAGGTTTCTTTAAAAAAAAAAAAACAACAACAACAAAAGCGACTTTTAAAATGAGTTTCTTGTTTTGTTTTCAGTCAGAGATGCAAAGTGCGACTACCCGGCTGCCTGCAACGCCATGGAGACCCTGCTGATCCACCGGGACGTGCTGAGGACGCCGGCCTTCGACCAGATCGTGGACATGCTGCGAACCGAGAGGGTAAAATGTCCAGAACTGGGCCACAACTTCCTCCAGCACAACTTCCACCGCTTCTTTACTTTCAATGAAATCCATTGACAGTGACCCTCCCTCCCTCCCACCCTCACCATTGTCGCTCCTCAGGTAAAGATCCACGCCGGCCCCCGCTTCGCCTCCTACCTGACCTTCAGCCCGTCGGAGGCCAAGTCTCTGCGGACCGAGTACAGCGACCTGCAGTGCTGCGTGGAGGTGGTGGACGGCGTGCAGGAGGCCGTGGAGCACATCCACAAGTACGGCAGCTCCCACACCGACGTCATCGTCACCGAGAATGGTAGGACAGCAGCCGCACCGCGGGGTTATTATTTTATTGCATCATGTTTGTTTTTATGTTTTATCTGCAACATGTTAGTTTATTATGGATTTTTTTTTTATATTGGATTGTATGGAATTATTTTCGAGGGATTTGTTTATCGCCACCATTTGTGCCTCTGAATACAAAGAGCCGCTGCCTTACATATAAAAACCCAAGTATGCAGACAAAATGGTCAAAAGCCTCAAATATTTTCAGCATGAGTGGAGAAAAGGAGAAGGACATTGGAGGGAAAAAAGATTTTTTTCGGAAATTGTGCGGCTCTTATTTTCGCCAAGGGAAAAATTGAGACCTGCTGCTTTGCTGCTGCCATCTGTTGACAGAAGAGGGTAGGTACATCATCACCTCTATGAATTGGAACATACCAGTCGATGTTGTTGTCAGTGTTGAAGTAAAAAAAATAAAAATGTTTATAAGAAAAAAACTGGATGACAGGACGTGTATTATGTTAATTCCGGAGGCTGAATTTCTTAATTTGAAGTAGCCCAGTGTTATTGTAGGGCAGACTGCAGCTTACTTAACATATTACCTATACTTTGATGGAGAATCAACGTTTTTTAATTTCCATAGAGAGCAACAGGAAGGATCAGACGTACTGTAGCCAGTTTAATAAGTAAAGATATTTAGAGGTTTTCTTAATCTCTGCGTCTCTGCGGCCAACCTGCTCCTGTCTTTACGTACTTCCTGGTTCGTGTCACCAGCACCAATAAGCCGTCGTTCTCTTTCAGAGGAGACGGCTGAGCACTTCCTGCAGCAGGTGGACAGCGCCTGCGTCTTCTGGAACGCCAGCACGCGGTTCGCCGACGGCTTCCGCTTCGGACTGGGTGAGTCGAGTTTGGTTGCCTGTTTTCACTGCGCGGGTTGCCAGTCAGCTTTATTTCAGTATATCTTTTTTTTTGGCACCATGAAGGTCACACTGGATAACTAATCAGCTCTTATCCAGTATTTCTTCCTAAACTGTGGAATAGTTTGTCTTTGGCAAAGTTTCACTAAAACCTGCCTGAAATTTCTTCTCTTTTACTCTGCGTTTATCATTGAGACCATCTGCTCTTTACTGGTTTTAGTCTCTCAGTTCTGCTAAAACGAGTTTTGCATTAAGTTTGAATAGTTTTTGAAAAGTGTTTGCAGCGTTTTGAAACATGTTTGATTATCAAGCCTTATGCTCAAAGCTCCCATATTCGACCCATTTTAAAAATCCTCATCCTTCATCCTGGACTCCAGTGGAACATTCTTTGTGTAAATAGATCCACAGAAAACAGCATATTTAGCCCTGTGTTTGCAGCCTCCTGCGAAAAGTGAGGCTGCAAATGTTTGGAAGGAGACAGAATCAAGGCAGTTTCAACACCTGGCCGGGGGTTCTGGCTGTCACTTACCCTAGGGCGAGGTATTGGTGACCTTTGTGACATCACAAGGGGCCCATTCCCAGAACTGTATGTTTTAACGCACAATTTTCCCAACAGATTATCAAACTTTTTATTCAATATTAAACTTTTAACCGTTGATTTCTAAGTGTGCACAAGATGAACCGCTGTCTTGCTGGTCTCCGTCCGCAGGAGCCGAGGTGGGTATCAGCACCGCTCGGATCCACGCTCGCGGCCCAGTGGGCCTGGAGGGGCTGCTGACCACCAAGTGGGTCCTGAGAGGCGACGGTCACACGGCGGCCGACTTCTCCGAGAGCGGCACCATGAAGTTCCTCCACGAGAACCTGCCGGTGGGGGAGCCGGCGGCTGGACGGAGGGACAGCAACTAGACCGCAAGCCTCCAAGCAGTCATCGGGACTGCACGAGCTGCGTCAGTGTGTGTGTGTGTGTGTGTCGGTGATCTTCGCCGCTCTCCCCGCTCACAGCTGGATTTGGGCGGAAGCCTCGGGAAGCCTCACGATCTGACTGACCTGTAAAAACCACAGCGGCAACCTGCTTGATCGGCAAAACACATCAAATGACATCTTTTACCAGCCCAGTGTTGTATTTTCACCAGCTTTTTAACTGGAAAGAAGAAGGAGAAGTAGAGCACAACCAACAAAAGTGTGACCCTCAATCTGAAGGAGGGATTTTTTGAGTCAAGAATGTTGCAGTTTCTACCTCAACCTCAACGATAGAGAATAACTGAGGGAAGAGTAATAACTAAGCAATAACTTATTACACCTTGGCAATTGGTTCAGAAGGTTTGGATCCTTGACCCGAGGCACAGTGAATGGCATCATAGAGTTGTGGGTTAGAGGACGACAACAGGGTGGGAACCATGCGGACAACATCATCATCATCATCATTATCATCATCATCATCATCATCATCATCAGAAGCTCTTTTTAAAAATATTGCTGCACAGAGTAAAGCACAAGAAAATAGTGAAATAAAAAAATGATTTAAAATGCACTAAATGAAACTAAAAGCACAATAAAAGATACAAGAAAGAGACATTCCAGTGACCCAAGATTTTAAACACTAAAACAAACAAAAACAAACAAAAAGATGCTCAGGCTGATAGTTTATATTTTAAATTTTATATCACGTGATGGCTCACTGTCTGGAAAGCTCCACTTAAATCACGTTCTATCTGCAGGCAGGTTTTCATTTTGCCCAACGTTTGCATTTTATTTATTTTTATTTTGTGAGCTTTAATTGTTGCAGAAACTGATCCAACCCCCTCCCTCTGTCCAGATGACAACCTAATATAATACATATCTCTATTTCACACAGGGATTTAAACCACTATGCTATATACTACATACATTTGTACAACATATGGAGCAAATCATTTGCGGTTGAGCCGAATCCTGATAAATTAGAGGTTTTCATACGTCGGAATGCAGATTACAGGGTTTGCAACAAACTAAGTTGGAATGCATCAAAGTCAGATCCTTTGTTTTGTTTTTTTGTTTTTTTGTTTAAACCCATTTCTTATTTATTTAATCATTGTTGCTGTTGGTGCCCATTTCTTTTCTTTTTGCTTTTTGCCTCTCTGCTTCCCCTCTCGTTGCCTGCGTGTTGCCCAGAGCTTCTGTCAGTGCAGGAGCAGTAATTGACGCGCTGCCGCTGCCTCCTTCCAGCTGGAGGGGAGAACACGACTGCTTTTCAATCAAGCGTTGTAACATTCCAGCCTGCGATCTCATGCACACCTAATGATTGTTTACGCTTGTTTAATAGCAATATCGGAGAATTAAAAAGAAAAAATGATTGAAAAGGAATATTTTTGTGCATGTTTTTCCTTCTTTCTTTGATTTTTTTTTTGGGTTGCTTTAGTTGCATTGTTGAGAATCTCGGCTCATATCTGCCTCTCTGTCCTGGCTCCAGTGTTTCTACTTTCACAAAGAACACAAATTAATGGTGGGGGAGAGAAGAAAAAAATCGCACTGATCTGAAAAAAAAAGATGTCTAAAAAGGGCCTTTTTAAAGTTGCCCATAGGGGAATTCACATTGCTAGAAGTGGGGCAAAGAAGATGGAAGACAATACTATAGAGGTTTAATTATCCAGCCATCAGAAATGAAAGGAGGGAGAAGAAGAAGTGAGACTAATAATGGAATCACAGCCTTGTGTTCTTGGTTTCGTCTTTCTCTCTCTTTGCCGGCATCTAAAGAATTCATACTCCAAAACGCACTACTTACCCTTCAATCAGCTCCCCGTCACCGAGTCCAAAGGGTTCAGAGATGAAGCGGCAGACAAATCTCAAATCTCTCGCTTTTGTCCCCCCGTTTTTTTCTTCTCTTTTTTAATGTGTGAAGTGATTGAAAGTATCGTCTAAATGACTGGAGGTAGAGTCGCAACAATCCAGGGACGCCGAGCGTCGCCCGTTTGATGCACCCGCTTGTATTTTACTATATCGCGCTCATCAAAGTTGTTTTTCTGGCACTTAACGGAAGCTTTTCAGGTGAAAATGCGCTCTTACCGCCGTGGCTGCCGCTGTGTTTGCGCAGCTTCCCAGGCCGGGTCGTACGTCGAGGACTGTTTCTTTTTTTTCAATAAAGAAGATTTGAGCTGGCGGGCTGCAAACCTAAAACCCTCCACAAAGATTTTTACAACAGTGTGTGAATTCCACGGAAGCGACTTGCTGCATGTGAATCCTAAAATTCCCTGCAAATTGGTCTTTCTCCGTTGTTAAAGATGGTATTATGGTGTTGCTGACCCCTCGTCTTCAGATTTTTCTTTTGAAAAACTGAACCTAAAGTCCCGTGACCCTGAATTGGAATAAGCGGGTATAGAAGATGAATGAATGAATGAATGAACCTAAAGTATAAATTCAGCGACCGCGTCGACAGGAAGTGCAACCAGGAGAGTTTGCACAGTTTCCAGGTTCTGCTGCTTCTAATGGGAAGTTTAACCTTAAACTGGCTGTGGGCTGAAGCCACTGGTGACTTTAAATTAACTTCTGACTGGCAGTCAGTAAATTTCCTCTCATCTCCTCCCTGACACCTCCTCACCCCCCTCACCCCTCACTCCCTCACTCCCCCGGCCCCGGGACCCCGGCTGTACGATTCCCACGTTGCTCCCTGTTGACGCCGCTCTGTCTGCGCCGCCGTCCGTCGACATGAAATGCGGATGATGAGGGCAAATCACCGGACTTGTGCAGCAAGAGCTGACAGTCCTTTAATTGGACATTACTCAAGGCCAAAACTCGTATTTCTTGCCGCACTTGATCTTAAGAGACTCTCAAACGCGCTCCCCGCTGGGCTTCAAATTTTTCCGAATCAATAATTAATGGTCAGTGTTATTTATTCATGTGTATCTTTGCCAATTACGCGCCGTCTAATTAACAATTTCAATAATTGATATTTGTTTCTGAGAGGGCTGGGTATCTCGGCCTGATGAAAAATGCATGAGCGGGGATGTGGACGGGGTTTTTGTTTTTTGTTCTGAGAGAGCTCGGCGCTCGGGGCTAATACCAGGCCACTTTGACTCTCACTCTTTGAGTTGGCACCGGCCCTGTGATGTGGATCTAATATGGGCATCTTTCATGGACCCAACGCGCCTGCTGTGTACCATGTGATCTCGTAAAGACTACTACACGCTCATCCTCAGATAGCCTCTCTCTGCCCTTTAATATCCCTCTTCAAAGGAAACCGGCTTCTGTTTCCTTGATAATTTTCTCTTTTGTGTACGCAGGATGACAATATCGCGGCAAAAGTGCGGAAACTCCTCGCGGTCTTACTGGGACCTCCGCGGGCTCCAATCCCACATCTTGGTCTTGCGGCTTGATGAAACCCGAGTTCAATTTCCATACTAAAGAGAGAGAGAAAGTCCTCAGATTTATGAAACGCCATACCCACCCTGATCTTTTTTCCCCCTCCCTCATTCTGACAGCTGTAGTAGTCGGTGGAACATTCACAAAGGCCGCCTTTAGTTGGCTTTCATCAAGATTTCGTTTATTGTGATTCCAGCAGGACGGGAGCGGGGCGGGGGGGAGGAAAGGGTGGGGCGGGGCGAGGCAAACCATTTTTTTTTTTTTTTTAACTTGCGGGACGACCAAAGAGGCAAAGATGGAGATCACGCTTTCGGTGGTGAGTTGGGGAAGGAACTTTTTTACTCAACAGTGCACAAACAGCAGACACACCCAAAGAACCTCCGTCGGTGGAAAACGCGCAATTGCGTTTCAGGCGTTTAGCGGGGAGAGAGGGAGGGGGAGGTCGACGGGATCAGTTGAGGTCAGTGACCCGTCTCAGGGAGCCGAAGGTCGGGCTGGTGCTGCCCCACTCGCTGTGCCTCCTGTACTCGCCGGGCCGCAGGAAGTACTGGCGCCCCCTGTAGTTGGGGTGCTCGTGCAGTATCCAGTAGCCCTCCATGACGTTGACGGAGGAGATGTCGCGGGTGTGGAATCGCTCGTGCAGGTCGGGGCAGTCGTCCTGCAGCTCCAGGTTCTGGCCGCCAAAGTCGGACTGCTCGAAGATCTTCATCCTGTAGTTGCCGTTGTACTGAGGGACCGGACGAGCGAAAGAGACAAAGCAGAGATTTGTTTTTGGCCGTTGCAGGAAGCTCGAACGTGATGAACGAGACGACGTGATTTCATACCCAAACTTTCTTTCCCCTCTATTTCACAATGTCCTCGTTTATTGTCCCCCTTTTCTTTCTACTTTCGCCTCATTTCTAGTTATTTATTTATCTTAGCACAGTTATGGGTCAATCCAAAATAGGTACTGGCACCACGAGGTGGAAACAGTAGGACAAGGCTGGGCAACTAAATGCTCCCCGTTGAGCACCGACACACACACACAGACACACCCACGCCAAGCCGGGGATGAGGGGGACTCACAGGTGGGACCATACGGCAGGAGCGGATGCAGTCATTGAAGCCGGCCCAGCGCTGGTAATTGGGGTACTCGCCCTTGTGCAGCATGTACTGGTAGCCGCCGTAGTTGGGCTTCTCGTAGGCCACCCAGCAGCCGCCGTCCACCCGGATGGAGTTGCAGCGGCTGAAGTGGCTCTGCATGTCGGGGCAGTCGCTGCTGCAGTCATAGTGGCGGCCCTGGAAGTTCCTGTCCTCGTAGAAGGTGATCTGGTGCCGAGGGAGGCGCTCACTCAGAGACATTTTTGCTACCGTTCTTACTTTCATATACATTTTTTTTATGCTACAGTTGGTGTCTTATTGCAAATATCAGTATTGTACAAACATTGCATGAATTGCAGACCCACATTATGAATCAGATACAAAATCAAACGAGCTTTGTGGTCACACTTTTTTAACAGATACACAGTTTTAGCTGTTAAAAATGTTTTTGTGAGTTGATCATCTGATCTGTGTTTATTGATTGTGTTCATAATTTGCAAGCGTTAGCCTGACTTTACTTTTAACCACCATTTACAAAGTATGACTGCAAAATCAATATGCAAATAATGTTGCAAAAACTGTGAGTAACTGTTTATGAATTACTCACGAGTGTATTTATGCCGGATCAATGCTTTATAAATGATTAATAAAGTGTGTAATAATACTCTACTAATGCGTAAGTGTCTTTGCATAACATATTTTATAAAGTATTAATATTATTATCTTTTTATTATTGCTGCTATTTTACTGAGGCACCTGCCATATTTTCATGATAAATCAGTCGAATAAATCAAGGCCTGACAATAAACTCTTTCAAAGCCTCATGATGTTGCTGTTTACCGAAACATTCGTCTAGTTTTACTCTTTTTTTTTCCAGCAGATTATTAACGTGGCCTTTAGACGTCTGGCGACACTGCGGGTTTCTGCAACGTGGATCAGCATGGTCACGCTGCAGCAGAAAGCAACACTCTATGAGTGTGTAGATGTGGACGCTGCACACTTACCTTGGCCATGGTGACTGAGTGTGTTGAGGTTGGACCAGGCTGGATGCCCAGCGGTCCTACACCTCTTTATAGACCCGGTTGGCATCGCTGTTTTTTTTTTTTTTTTTTTGCTGGTCTTTCGTTTGCGAATGTGACACAAAGCTTTGTGGTGTCAGCACAGCGATGCCCTGCGGTCTGGGGTGTGGAGGGTGTGGGGGCAGTGGGGTGGGCTTTGGCTGGCTGGCTGCAGCGGCCTCTTTGTCTCTGTTAAATCTCCGCCTGTCAACGGACACAACAAAATACTGTACAATGGCACTTTTTCTTGCCCGCCGACAACAAGGACTGCAGCGCCTGGCCTTTGTTGGCACAAATGCCAGAAACTCACCAGCTGCCTTTTCATTACAGTTTTTCGCAAAATAAAAGCGATATTTCTAAAATGTCAACAACGTGCAATTGCGATTACGATTTGTGAAACAGGTAAGCTGTAATTCCGTTTACTTTTTTTGGGTTACGTTTGTTAGCTGTCAAGAATGGTTGTTATATTTTTCTCTTTGATTACTTGTAAAATATATTTTGTCTCCTCCTCCGTCCAAACATCACATGACATTCTCACTAGACGTGAACTGGCATGTGACCTTACATGGTGTCGTGTAAATGTGAAAAAAAAGTGTTTCCATGACACTTTTGCGATAAACCTCTATATCGATATGTCTGAAAAACCACCTCATGAGAGCGTCAATCTTTTAGAGATATTTGAGAGTTGTTTTTTTTTTTTTTCCCGAAGTTTATGTGTTTCCATTGCCAGTTTTTTATTTGCGATATTTATGTTTTGCGCAATTCTAGGGGTAATGGAAACGCAGCTAATGACTGACTGGTTGGCTTAGGTTGGGAGAATGAAGAGCAAAGCAAAGAGATTATTCATCAGCATCATTACTACTATTATTATTACGTGTTTATTTACTTATTGCAATAGATTCTGATTGCATCATCCAGCAGATGTTTGAAGATTCACACTTCACGCTTTGAAATGCTTCCCGTTGGGGTTTTTCTTTCCCCTTTCACGGTAAAACAGGGGAAGAGTTCTCAGGGAGGAATGAACACACAGACCACGTTGCCATTTGAAAAATCACATCTTTAATGTCAACACTTCACATGAGAGTCCTCATCCTCCTGAAAGAGCCCACCATGGGGTTGTGGCAGCCCCACTCGCTGCAGGCCCGGTACTCTCCGGGGCGCAGCACGTACTGACGCCCCTTGAAGTTGGGGTGCTCGTAGAAGATCCAGTAGCCCTCCATGATGTTGCAGGAGTAGATCTCCCGGGAGCGGAAGCGCTCGGTGACGTTGGGGCAGTCGTCCATGAACTCCATCGTGTGGCCCATCAGATCAGGCCTGTTGTAGATCCTCATCTTGTAGGATCCTCTGTACTATGGGGGGGAGGAGGGGGCAAACCAGAGCGTCATTACGGCGCCCCCTGGCCGAGCGCGGCGGACCCCCCCGGAGAGCTTTTTTTTTTTGCTCCAGCCTCCCGACCCGACCCTGCTCTCTCTCTCTCTCTCTCTCTCTCTCTCTCTCTCTCTCTCTCTCTCTCTCTCTTGCTCTCTCTCTCTCGCTCTCTCACTATGAATTCCTGCGAGTGCTTCCTCCTACTTTGTTTCTTGAAGCAAACCGCAGATGAGGATGAGCAACAGCTTCTTTGGAGCGTGACAGAATTAGTTTTTTTTTTCTCTCTCTCTCTCTCTCTCTCTCTCTCTCTCTCTCTCTCTCTCTCTCTCTCTCTCTCTCTCCTTCCTTCTTCCTTCGACTCCCCAAAGTCCCAGAAACACTCAATGTGCCTAACAGAATTAGAATGAAGGCGGTGGCGGCGGCGGCGGCGGCGGCGGCGGCGGCGGCGGGGTCTTATGGGGGGTGTATCATATTCCTTTTAAAGGCTGACTGGAGGCTCCTTGTGGGCTTTTGCAACACAGACTTTTAAAGCTATGACCTGCCTAAGTTATCTGCAAATGACATCAAACGGGAGGGAGGTGGGGGGAGGTGAGGGAGGTTGGGGGAGTGCTGTGATTGACACCCTGTTCTCTAAAGCGGCATTTGATGTGCGAGGTGAGCGTAGCGGTGGGAGGGGCCTGCCTCTCTGCCTCTCTGCCTGTCTGTCTGTCTGTCTGTCTGCCAGCGTGACTGACTTACCGGGGAGAACATCTGGCAGGAGCGGATGCAGTTGTTGAAGCCCATCCAGGTGTGGAAGTCGGGGTACTCGCCGGGGCCCAGGATGTACTGGTAGCCCATGTAGTGTGGCTTCTCGTACGCCACCCAGTTGCCCCCGCTCACGCGGATGGAGTTGCAGCACCGGATGTGCCTGAAGGTGTCCATGCAGTCGCTGCTGCACTCCCAGTGGCGGCCCTGGAAGTTGCGGCCCTCGTAGAAGATGATCTCGAGAAGGAGAGGAGAAGCAGGGAGACGAAATAGTAACAACTCTTGAAAAAGCGTTTGCAGTACCTATGTTTAGACTGCAGGGGCCACTGCTTCCCCTTTTTGGAACAAACTCGATCACTTTTTCAGGCGTCACACGGGCCCTGCTCGACTAGATTTTTTTCTTATTTATTTATTTACTTACTTATTTATTTATTTACCCTCCCCTCCCCCACCACCTCTTGGCCGAGCTGACTGTCAGTGATTCAAAATTTAGAGAGGTGGAAATCGCTGCCAAAAAATACAAGTGACCTGACACACTCACACGGCACAACAACTCCCCCACCGACTTTAAACACCTGCTCGTGCACTTTTCCCTTTAAAAACAAAACTCTCAAGCCAGACGCTGCTAGCTTCTTTTTCTTTTTAAATTTATGTGTTTTCTGCCGCTAGTATTCCCCCTGCGGTGAAAAAAAACTCCTCCGCCGGCACTGATTGCTTCCCCTTACGCGACAAACTCGCCGATGTTCCTCTGCCTCTTCTTTTTTTCTTTGCTTTTGCCAAACCTGCGACGGCGTCGGTTGCACGGCGAGCTCATACCTTTCCCATGGTCACAGGATGTGGATGTTGGACGCACCACGGAACCCTGACCCACGTGCGGGTGCTTTTATACTCTCAGTCAGAGGCGTCAGAGGCCTCGTCAGCCACCAGCGACTCTTTACCTTTTTTTTTAGACGTCCGCCGCTGTTCCCTTTGTCTGCCCGCCGCACGGGTGACTTATCTCCTACCTGCTAGAGTTTACCTATAGAACTGGGAGCCCCCCATCACCACACACACACACACACACACACACACACACACACACACACACGCATACAAACACCATGCGAGTGCTATTCTGTGTTTGTATGACTATTTGCCCTGCCGTGACTTTGTGACACTGCCTTTTGAAAAGGCGGCACAAAGGCCCTTTAGGTGTGTGGCCCCTCGCTGACAAAGCCCTTAAAATGTACAGTAGGTTTGGTTTTTTTGTTGTTGTGTGTTTTTCAGAGGCTGGAAAACATTCTTCGCAGTGGTTTTCATTGCACGCCTGGTGATCTGCTAGATTTCTTCTTTTCCTCCGTCCCAGTTTGAGCGCGTCGGACTTTTGATGCTTCTCTCAACGTTTCGGACCTTTGGTTTGATTCTAATTCAAATTCCCCGTCGAGGAAAAACGCTGTTTGCGAGCGCCGACGAGCGCGTCAAGGATCACTTCTGATGTAATCCGCAATGATCTGCGCTCTTTTCTTTTTGTAACACTTCCATCGCCTGCAGTGGTGCTGTGATGCCAGGCGTGACTGACCTGCTCACAGATGGACGTACACGTCGACGCGCTTTAGTGTTTCTGCGTGTGATATAAAAAGGGAAACAGTGGGAGGGGGGTGGGGTGGGGTGGGGGTGGGGGGGGTGGAGTATGTAAGTTTGAGCGTTTGTAGAAAATCATAGATGTTTTTTGCCGTCAGTCCTTTGGCTTGTAGAGCATCGCCCAGAGCAGCCGACACAGAGGGGAGCGGGGGGTGGGAGGGGAGCAGGGGGAGGAAGGGGGAGGAAGGGGGAGGAAGAGGGGGGGAGGAAAAGGCCAGAAAGAGCCGCCGCCGCCGCCGCCATCACGCATTGTGTTTTTCCAAAAGCCCAGCTGATGCCCGAAAGGTCACTCTCATCCTTTTGGCCTTTTATCAGCCATAAAGGGCCTCGTGCCTGCTGCCCACTTTGTGTTTGCGGTTTTTTCTGCACAGGACAAATGTTTTTTTTCACCAAAAAGAAAAACCAGCCATTATGTTCCCACGCGAAGGGGAGAAAAAAACCCAAAAAAAACACCGCCCCACACTCGCCGCCGCCGCAGTGTGACACTGTTTCAGTGTTAAGGAACGGCGTTGATAAGCTTCGGGCGCCTTTGATCACTCATTGACTTGAAACTCTCGCAGGCTTCAGAGGCTTTCATGCTCTTTTTCCATGACATAAGTAGATCATTGATACGCTTTCATCACAGCGTGCAGCGTAATTGTGGCAGATTATCAGATGCGGCGACGGCGGGTTTTGTTTTGCCAGTTTCCGAGCAAGTGTTTACTCCTCGTCGGAAGGCGGCGGAGGGGGGGGGGGGTGTTTAATTCATTTCTGTATTTATTTATTTTTTTCAATCAGAACATATGAGGAGCAAATGTTTAGATTTCCCCTCATTCATAGATGAATGATTTCTTTCATCCTGCACAGTAAATGCAAGAGCTTTGCACTCGGTTCTGATGCGAGGGGGGGAGGGGGGGCAGAGAATGGCGGCTCTATTGTTTAGGTTGACGCGTTACTTTTTCCGATGTTGACCTTTAACCCTTGCATTGAGAAAAGAGCACCGCCGAGGTGTCATCGAATCCGCACATGCAAATTTATCATTATTATCTTTCTAATTGTTTTTCACCAGTGCGGAGCCTCCAACTGCAACCCCCTCCACCCCTCCCCCGCTGGCCCCCCCCGACTCATTATTCAGGACCTCGGCTGGCTGCGTTCCTCCGCCGGCTTCCAGGGGGGAACCTTGTTTCACAGGCTCTCAAATGATCATCTTTAGCTGTGCTACAAGACATCTCCTCCCCACCCTGAAGGGAGAGGGAACATCACAGAGGCCCTCGCCTGCCTCCTCGGTTCCCTCTGGAGGAGAAGAAAGCTACCCGCTGCGGAGCGTTCCACTCTTCATCTCGGAATGATGGAAGAAAAGGGAACGGAGCAGGGGAGCCGCCGCCGCCGCTGCCGCTGCTGCCGCGGCTGCTGGAGGAGGAGGAGGAGGAGGAGGAGGAGGAGGAGGCAGTAGTGGTGGTGGAGGTGGTGGGGGAATAGAATCGCAGCTCCATTGTGTCCGAGGATCTCATTGTGCAATCTGTGTAATCGCGTGGGAGATGACGACACTATTAGCCCGCAGAACGGCAGCCAGTTGGGGACCTCGCTGACTGATGTGCCGCCCCGCAGAGAGCGTGAAAAAACTTTGACAGATAGCAACGCCAGAACTAGTTAACTTGCAACCTTTCTCTCTCTCTCTCTCTCTCTCTCTTTCCCATCTATCTGCCGTCCAAACGTGGAAAAAAAAACACCAACCAGCCACCACACTGCGTTTGGCTGATACCTAATTATAATGTGAATGTGCAATTCAGTCCGTCAAAACACATTTCCAGGTCAGAGGAGACTTCTTTCAATTTGGAAAAAAACAAACCATCTCTGCCTTAATCCAAACTGCCGCGTCTTTGACCCCGCCATATACAGAAACTCTCACCCCGACAATGTTGTGTGTGGAGATAGCAGAGCAGCTGTGCAGCTCGCCGCCTCCAATGTGCTCTTTAACTAAACAGCCGTTACAAAAAAAAAGACACCGTCGTTCCGGGGCTGTAAACAAGGGGGTCCGTGTGAGTTTTGCTCCTGAGAACTGGCTAATCTGGTGCTGAAAATGTGGTGTGATCGGGAACGGCGCTCGCCAAATATATATATATTTATAAAGAGGGAGAGAGAGAGAAACAAGCCTCCCATGCCGGGAGTAGAATGAGGACCTCTCTTTTGCTGAGAGATCATCCTCTCCATTCTTTGGGTGGGAAAATCTCCAGGCTCGCCGCCTCTCTTGTCCCTGCCAGCGCTGTGGCTCTATCGGGATTGCCAGACGCAGGAGCCACTATGAGCCGGTGCCAGGGCCAGGATTTACCGCGATGCGTCTGATGTGCTCCATCTTTCTGCTGGGGGATAATTAAAAGAGGAAATGGTGTTGGAAGAACAGAGTCAGTGGGGTGGAGGCTGGTGGTGGTGGGCAGGAGGAGGCAGCTTGGACTGAGCAAATGCATGCAGCTGTCAATTATGTTGAGTTGTTGATATGCTGTTTGGTTTGGTTGCTTTTTTTTTGTTGTTGTGTTTTCCTCCTTCTGTCTGGATGTTTCAGCTGAAGCGTTTGCCATCAGAATTTACTTGTAAAGTTTCCTGTAAATCTCTCAACTCCCAACATGTAATTACAATTTTCACTTTTTATTAAGGACGACTCTCCGCAATGAAATCACACATAAGTTTTTGGTTTTTCATTGTTTTGTTTTTCTGGACTCGGACGCCTCCCAAACCCTCATTTAGTCGGAAGTGGCGAGGAAACATTTGCAAACGTCCACAAATTCACCAATTTTCTGGAAACTGTCGAGGATTTCCAAGAACTAAGTGGGAGTGCAGTAGTTTTTAAAGGGCCAACATGTCAAATTAGCCCACAGAAAGCAATATTAAAGCGACGTAAACGTCATTGTTTTCTGGCCTACGACTTGATCTCACAACAACATGCAGCTGTGATGTCACCAGACAATAGCAGTTCAGGTTCTGGCCCAACTCTAGAAACAAGTGGACCTTCTCATTTATTATTTACAAATACACACACAATAGTAACTTCAGTGTCTTTCGCTCACTTTAAACACTTGTGTGTTTGGCTCCCGTTCACAACAATGAGACCCGATAAATGTTACGCATTCAAATATCTTGAATATTTGACTGAGATGTGTTCTTAAGTTTTCAGGTAGTATTTTAGTCTCTATTTCGGGCTGTGTGTGTGTGTGTGTGTGTGTGTGTGTGTGTGTGTGTGTGTGTGTGTGTGTGTGTGTGTGTGTGTGTGTGTCTCGGGGAACTCTGACTGTGAATCATTCAGGGCCTCCTCCTTTATTTGACTAAATCGATTTGAGATGCTCAACCATGCGGCGTGACCCAAGCGTTGCGTTGAGAGAAAAAGAAGGAAGGAAAGAGAGAAAGAGAGAGAGGGAAAGAAAGACAGCGCGAGGACGGAGGGACGGCAGCCTCGCCGGGGGGATCGGAGGCTTTCAGGCGCCTCCTCGTCTCTCCTTCGCTGTTTTGACGCGGCACGTCTCGCGTGCCCCCGATGCTTTAAAGGTTTAAAGAGCAACTTTTTCACCCTGTAATCCAGGTGCCTTTCAAACAAGTCGCTGCTGTTTACTGACACATGACAAGGAAGGAAAAAAAAAAAAGAAAAAGTTCAAGCCCCTCTCATCTCCCCGGCTTACAAGACTGCAGCTCACCTCGGAGGCTGCCGCCGCGCGCCCCTGAACAAACAGGAGCAGGCGCCGCTGCCTTTCAGCCGCGCGCCACATTTCTAATCAGATGTGATGCTGTTGTTCACTTCCTCAAATTTGCCATCAAAGCAAATGTGTTCTGACAACAGCGAGTGACAAGTGCACCAGAGGAGAGGCGGCGAATCAGCCCTTTTTCACACCGCGTATCAATTATTGATCGTGTTGCACCCCCCCCCCCCCACTCCCACCACCCACCTCCCCACCCCCCCAAACACCACCTTGCCGCTACCCCGGTAAAGGCAAGCAAGGCTACCCTGCGATAATGAAATACATCAATTTGGAAAAATAAATAATAAACCGGGGGAGGGTCGGCGGCTCCATTGTTGCAGCGGCTTGATTGACTGGCTGCACATTTTCCTCATTGGCAGTCAGGCGCATCAAAGCGCCGCTCCTCTTATTGCCCAAGGCCACTTGCAATTTATTTAGAGGAGCAGCGCCGCCGTCCCAGCAGGTAACATCATTGGGCCGAGACGTGCGGGATAATCACGGCTTTGAGGTGCCCCTCAAATCCCAGCGCGGCTGCCGGCCGGCCGGGCCCCATCGCGCTGCGTCCCTCTGGAGGAAATATATGCGTAGATATGAATCTATATATATGTGATTGTCCTCTTTATTGAGCCAAAAATGAAGGAGGGGATGGAGACGAGGCTGCGCTCGCGGCCTTGACTCCTCCAAATACGTTCGATTACCGCAGCGCTCATAGCGAAACATCTCGACGTGTTATCACCATTTGACTTGTTAAATATTTTATCACCGCCTCTGAACACAGACTCACACACACATACACACACACACACACACACACACACAATAACAACAGAGGTTTAGACATGTTTTTTTTTGCTCCTCTTCATCTTAGGAGCCGAGGTGGGGGTGTGGGGGGGGGGGGGGACCTACAGTGGATGAGAAAAGTGTTTCCTGCGCAGAATTATGTGCAATAAACATGACTGACGGAGACGACTGAACATTAGACCAAATTTCAATGTGAAAAGAAGAACGCGAGGAAAGAAAGCCGAGGTCCCCCTGCACGCGTGGAACAAGTTTTTGTCGTGCTTCGCACCTTAATCGTGTTTTTCCTGGATTGGCAGTTTTCAAGGCCCTTTTTCCAGCACGCCACATAAATAATACACAGCGCACTTTCTTCAGGCTCGTTGTCTTCACAGCACTCATTTTAAAAATAATATAAGTCTCAGGTCGCCTTTCTTACCAGTTTCAGTTAAAACAAACTGCCACCCTTTTTTTTTTTAGTGTGTCTTCATATCACCTTTAAGAATTTGCTTGCCGGGAAACATTGAAAGCGAAAATTCACAGGAGATTGATTCTCGTCAGATTAGGAGAAATGATTGTAACAAGCCAAGCGAACAAAGAACGTGAAAATATGTTTTATTACCCACTCAGTGCGTGTGAGGGTTTTTTTTTTTGTGTATGTTTGTTTTGCAGCTGTTGAGTTGTTGAAAGAAGAGAAACTTGATTCAGGAAAGGCTGCGATAATCTACAGCGGGAGCCCTCTTTGAGAGGATGAATATAAAATTAAAGCTATGTGTTTATGTAAATGAGTCTGATTGATCTCATGAAGAAATGTGATGGGACTCCGCAGATAAGACAGCGATGTAATATTATGTGAAATAGGATTTTCTCTTTTCGTACAAGCAGCTTTGTGGGAAGAACATCTTCTTTGGAGTATCTTTATGTTGTTGTTGTTGTTGTCGTTTAAAAAAAGATGAAAAGTTAATTAGTCTTTCTACATATTGACAATCTGTCTCGTTGAAACGTCTATTGATTTTATACACGTGGAGTGAAAAACGTGGACTCTTAAAGTCATAGAAAATAAAACAAATAGTACAATATATGAGTGTAAGATGTAATATGAGGAAACTTTGGGGTCTTCCAGAGCAGCAGCGACTTACAACAAATGAATAATTAAATAATTGGCATTAAAAAAAAATCTATTCATTTTTCTCCTATCAGCGTTGTCGTCTCTTCATGACAAGACTATTAATGATTCAACAAGCCATCACAATCAATCTGACTCACTCCACTTGCTTTATTTTTTCTTTAAAACTTGCCCAAAACATTTTTTCTTCTTCCCTTCAGTACCTCCGTCGCATTTCAGCTGCTCATCTTTCATCTCTCACAGTCGCAGCAGATTGTCCAGTTTTGTTTGTTTAAAAAAAAATAATAAAAAAAAACAAAACAGAAAACACACACACATTTGCAAGATAATTCCAAACACTAGAGGGCACTAGAAGCCAAAGCATGGCCTCCCTGCAGGGCGACTCTTTGAAAGTTGTGTTGTCGACCGCAGTCGCATCCCTGCCAGCGGCTTGTACGCGTGTGTTTTGCCAGCGCGCGTACATTTGTTGGGCGGCCTGGGCGCACGCGGACACGTGTTTCACAGCGCCGCGCGTTCACGCGGTTCAGCGCACCGACATGACCTGTCGGCCACACGCTGATTGCGCGGGTGTTTTTTTGTTTTAGTTTAGTTTTTTTTTTCTTATTTTTTCTGGGAGTGACACACACACACACACACACACACACACACACACACACACACACACAGGTGCACGCTCGCAGGTTGATGTGAATTCTGCCGGCTTTCAAACAAGCTGCAACTGGCCACACAAACACAGTCGCACACAGCGAGGTCACACAGTGTCTCGGACAATGAGTCGTTTGCTTTGTAGGTACTTTCAAGCCGGGTTTTTTTATTTTTTATTTTTTTTTGAACTGCAGATGTGGACGCCGGCTCAGTGCACAAACTGCAGGACTGCTGCGGCGGCAGCTCCTCCCATAAGTTCTGGCACGGCGAGCGCCTTTTTTGTTGTGGCCCATTTACACTGTTTGTTTTTCGCGCGGCGGCGGCAACAACGGACGGCGTCTTTGTGTCTCGCCAAACCATCTTTTGAAACCTACGTCCTCCAGCCGGTGTGAACGCCGGTCTGATTGGCGCCGCGGCCAACGGTCGAGGTAGGACCGGTTCGCACAGGAAACAATGAGCAGGAGAAACCGGGGGGGTGGGTGGGAGTACAAACTAAATTGAGTTGTCCGTTTCCTCGTTAGCGTGGGGAAGCCACAGATCTAAGATTTATCAGTTTGGCAGCAGGAGAGAAAAAGGCTCCAGTCCCGCCGGGAGTTAATTGAAGGTGCGGCAGAGACGGAATCGGCAATGTGTCGTTAACAATCGCTCGCTCGCTCGCTCCCTCGCTCGCTTGTGTTTGGCGTCAGAGGACGAGGTGGAGGAGACGATGCAAAGGAGGCCCAGCTGGAAGCCCCGGAGGAGCGGCGGCAGCGGCGGCGGCGTCCCTGGACGGAGGCGAGGACGGAACCTCGGCAGAGTCCCTGGAAGACCGGCAGCTCGGCTCAGGGGACTCCAGAGCGAATTAAAAAACAATGAAGCACCGAGGGGGAAAATCTGAAGCCACTTCCCGTCATCAGACCCACATTTCTCCACTGTTTTGCTTTCAACTTTCTGCTTTTTTATTGTTGTTCTTATTATTACTATTGTTATTATTATTTCTTCTTCGTCTTCTTCTTTCCCTCCCCGCTTCTTCTCCCTCCGCACTGTTGTTTTCTAGTTTGTTTTCCATCCGCGCTCCTCCGGCTGTCGCCGAGCGCTACAGCCACTTTCAAAGGCGCCGCTGTCACGCGCCGCCTTTGAGTCCCGTTTGAAATTTTAACGTACATGTTGTCAGGGTGCCGTCAGGAGTGATTGACAGGTCCGTCCCAGAGCAACACCGGGCTCGGCAGGCTGGCTGTCTTTTGTCAGCGGCAGCCGAGGAGAGGCAACAAAGAGAAGAGGAGCAGAGGAGGAAAGAACACACATAAATAAAACAAAACTGCTCTTACCCATTTCTCAATAAAAACCAAATTAGATTAATCTTAAGGCGGAGCCAGGCGGCAAGGCAGGCTGCAAGGCAGGCGGCAAGGCAGGCAGTCGCAGGGAAAAGAAAAAAAAAGACTTGATATTTTTCCTCCTGCTTTGTTCCACCACCATTGATGGCGCTCTGCTTAACGTCGTCTCAACAGGACACCAAAGGCAGCAGAGCTGCTGAGGTGCTTAAGAAGCCAGCTGTACGCGTTAGTGTTCACTTATCGCCCCCTCTTGGACGCAGAGGAAATTCCAAAGTAAAAGTTTGTTTCCGAGCTTTGAGAGGCTACTCGTGACGTTTGGCTTGAAGCACCGCTGGTGGAGGTCGAGGTTCCAGCGGTGGAGGTGGTGGAGCGGTGCGACGGTCGCGACTCGACCCCCGAGAGATCCGCTGGTCGCCGTTCTGATCGACCTGCCGCCGGCCGCAGGAGTGCTCCTGCTTAGCTTGTGTGTTTTTCATTTTCAAAGAACATCCAAAACTTTCCAAGACGCAACGTCAATAATAATGCAGCATTATCGGTTGTTATGATAAACTTTGCAGCCTGTTTTCCTGTTCTTGTTTTTTTTTTTTTGCTGAGCAATTAACTACCTCGGCTCTGCTGCGAACGCTTTCTGTGGCTAACCCCCCCACCCCCCACCCCCCTGCCCCTATCCCCGTCCCTCCCCCTTTTCTCACCCCCGCCTCCCCGACAGTCACAGGTCACCTTAAGCATTGGCAGAGAAGCTGTAATTTCCTATTCGGAGATGAAAACGCCATTGATTACTCTCGGCCTCTTTTGACAATCCCAGAACAAAAGTGCAGGATGAAAATATTCGGCGTAACACGGTCGCTTTGAAATTCATATCAGCTGTCAGCGTCGGGGTCGCAGGGCAGCGGCGCTGGGCTCCGGGCCCGCGGTAGCAATCACCCAGTCTGCTCGAGTGTCTTTGAGCAAGACACTGAATCCTTGCCAGCTCCAGCCTGATCCCTGACCTGCCTTCGCAGCCGGCGCACAAGCACAAAAGAGACGTTCTCCGGAATAAAATCAGAAATAATGAGAATAGAAATGTAGGTTTGTGTGGAAGTTGAGCGGAAGTTTGTTTGAACGGCGCAGCGGAGCGGCAGCGATTGATTCGCTCGTGTACATGAAAATGAGGGCATTAACAAGTCTCGCCGCTTTGAAAATCAAGGACACCGTCGTCGTCCCGTCTGCCTGTTTTCGCACAAGGAGCCGAGCGGCGGCGGCAGTGGCAGCGGCGGCGGCGGCGGCGGCGACAGGAAATGGAACAGCAAGAACACAACCGAGCGAAGCCGGTGTTGAGCGAGTTGCTCCTGTCAGTCAGGCCCCTCGACGACTGTGACTCGCCGAGACGCGAAGGCGCTGCAGGAGAGCAGGGGGCGCCAGCGAGAGGAAAAGTGGTGGACTGGAAGACGCCTCTGCGTCGACCCAGAGGTCAAGGGTCATCGCAGTGAGAACAAACTTGAAGCGGGACTGAAGAATTGTAGTTTCAAAATCAATTTTTCAATGCATTGGCTGATAACGAGGAGAAGAGCAGCGACCCGCCGTTGGCACAGTGCCATCATCTGGCCAAATATGGAACTGTTTTTTTTTTTTTGGTTGCCTGGCTGGCAACCTCTGGTGAGAACCGGCCTGTCCTCTGATTGGCCACTGCTTTTTACCGCCTCTCTCTACTCTCTCACTGGATCCATAACCCGAACATTAATCCTAAACCCTGACCCAATCAGACGCAAGTTGGGGGCGGGGCTTTGCTGATCTTTGTTGCAGAAAAAACAACAACAACAACAACAAAAATGACACGTCCAGACCTTTGTTTGTTTACTCCTTCTTCCTTCCTACTTCTCGTAGCGTAGCTCGCTAGCAATGTCAAGCGTCATCTAGCTAGCCACAATGCTAATGTGAAGTGATGTGTGTTTGAACAGGGCATGCAACCAAGGTTATGGAGTCACTATTACAGCTCAGCAGAGGGCGCTGTGTCAGTGGAAGGGCTTTAATTTGGAGTTTCTGCAGTTCTGGAAAAGAAATGTTTTTGGTTTTTTTTTGTTTTTTTTTAAGTCAAGTGTGAATGTCAGGAGTTTAGCCGAGTGGAGCGACGCGCCAAGTCAATAATTTGCAGTAATTAGAGGAAGATCCGTCCCTGTTGGCCGCACACAACTTGTGTCAACAGCTATAGATTGAAATCAGAGGGAGGTGGGGTCGGCTGTGTGGGTGGGGCGGTGGAGGGTGGTGGTTGGAGGAGCTGTGTCGGGGGGGTAATCCCGGGGAAAAGGCCGAGGGTTGTGATTGTGCGGCGGAGTGACTCTCCCTGGCTCTCTGAAAGGTTAGGCTGTTCCCTCTGCCGGTATCTTTTTTTTCTTCTTCTTCTTTTTTTTTTTTTAAAGAAAACATGCCTGCCGTTTGATAACCGCTTGACATTTGACAGTCGTCTCAGACCAATCAAACAGGCGCTTTCATTTTTTTCATGTCGGCCATCTGGAGGAGGAGCGGCAGCAAGGAGACAGAAAGAGAGAGTGAGAGAAAAACATACAGCGATGTCACTTTTCCTCGAGTCTTTCTGAGGCGGCTGCCTTTCAGCGCCGCGGCCGCATCAGATACGGCGAGCGCCCCTCCCCAGGCCCCCGCCCCCAAACCCCCTTAAACCCTCCACCGCACCCCCGCCCTTTTATTTGTGTTTATTTTTCTGCTTTTCTGGACTAAACCAGTCTGCCGAGACCTCATCGCTTCCATCAAGAGAGAGAAAATCCCTTTTTCCACAAAGTGCAAAGTGTCAGCTGCCAGCTCAGCCGCCGCCGCCGCCTGCCACCGCCGCCCGCCGACCTCCTCCTCCTACTCCTCCTCCTCCTCCTCCTCCTCCCCTCCACTTTCCCGCTCTTCTCCAGCGTCGGCTCAGCTGGCTTCGCCACTGCCGCCACCGCCGCGCTTCCTCCCTTTGGGGGCGCCGTCGCCGTATCTGTCTTTATAGTTTCAGAATGTGTTCTACTGTAAATTATCAGCGGTGTGTTATCGTGGAGGAGCAGTGCGGAGTTGGCGGGGGGGTAGGCGTGGCTGGGGGTGGAGGTGGGTGGGTGGGGGGGGGGGGGCAAAGCCCACCAGTCTCACCGGTTACATAATTCATGTCAGCCGTATTCAAATAAAATTTATCACATTGTCAATCATCAAGAAGAAAACGTGTGCATGGAGGGTGTGTGTGTGTGTGTGTGTGTGTGTGTGTGTGCGTGCGTGCGTGCGCGTGCATGCACGGGAGAGCTGATAACTCTGAAGCGATAAATTAATCATTGCTACCATGGGAGCGCGTGAATGAGTGTGTTTAGTCATTCTGTTTGACAACAGAAGGAAACAGTCTATTCCGTGGGGCCGGAATCAAATTTTTCACACTTTTCACAGATAATGTTTCCCTCCTCCCAATGTTTAAAAGATGGAGCCTCGCTCTGGCGGTGGTGGTGGTGGTGGTGGTGGGGGGGTGATACGGGGGGTGGGGATGGGGGTGGGGGGGATAGCGGCTCAAACGCTCAACTTCACTCAAGTAACTTTTGTTTGGCCGTAAACAGGCAGAATTCCGAGTCAAGGAGAGGAACAAAAAAAAAAAGAAGAAAAAAAGGAAAAGTGGTCCAGAAGTCCTTGATAAAAAATGGAGAAGTGTTCCGGTGCACGACTCCCGCATAAAATTGAAAATGAAGGCGGCGCCATATGCTTGTTTATCCTTTTCTTTGCAATTATCTGCTACTTGGAATTTTCCTCTGTTGTCCCTCCAAGGATTCTGTCGGCCTCCTTTGAGCGAGCAGCGGCGGCGTTGCGGCGGCGTTGCGGCGGCGTTGCGGCGCGTTTTGCCTGATGGTCCCGCTGGAAAAAAACAAACAAACTAAAAATAAGAAAAAACAAACTCCAGGTTTCGTTTTTTTCCCTCGCAAACTGTAATCAGGGCGGTTTTCCTCCGTTAGCTGTGATGTATTTTTATCGCATCGCACACGTCCTCAAAAAGCGGCTAGCGCGCTCGCTAACGCTAGCCAGTCGGCGCCATCTGGAAGAGCCCAAGATTTTCCCAGAATGCAGCGGGCTTCCTTCACATGTGAGGAGCGGCTGAATGGATTGGGGAGGGTGGGGGGGGGTATTGGCCTGTGAAGTCTGCCAGCCAGGTGTCGAGTGTTTGGGAGACATTGTTTGAAAAAAAGGGAAAAAAAGGAGAGAAAAAGTTGTGAGAGGCGGCGGAGGGAGGAAGCGAGCGACTGATTGTGACTCTTGAGTGATTACGAGCGAGAAGGACGTGCGGCGGATAAACAAGTCTGACACATTTGAAGCCCTTTTAAAAAAAATAAAAGAGGAAAAAAGAGAAACAGAGGAATTAGAGACGAGCTTCGCCTCTCGTTGTCGAAAGCTCCGCAGTTTTTCCCGCCGACGGTCTTCACGCTCGCCCGCTCGCTCGCTCTCTCTCTAAACGGAGGTATGCCCGGCAACTCTCTCTCTCTCTCTCTCTCTCTCTTTTTCACCCCCCCTCCCTCCATTTCCTTTCGTCTGGGGCCAAGCTGACCCCCGTGTCTTGCACCAGGTGTGTGTTTCCTTCATCCCTCCTCTCCCTCAACCTTCCCCCCCTTCATATTTACACCCCTGCCGCCCGCAATGAATGATTCACTCGCAGCGGCTCCCTTCCTCCACCGGAGAGCGCCGCAGCCCGGCCCAGCCCGGCCTCCATCCCTCTGATCTCGCCGTGTTGTGTAACGCTTGAAAAAGAAAAAAAAAACCCTTCGACTTCTCCCACTTGTTTCTCTCTGTCTTTATTTCCCTCCTCTCTCTCTCTCTCTCTCTCTCTCTCTCTCTCTCTCTCTCTCTCTCTCTCTCTCTGAGTTACATTCAGTATTGACTGTTTATGCTTTTTAATGTTGCGGAGAGGCCCGGGGCTTGCGGATGGGGGGAAAAGCGCTCTTCTTGACACACTTACGCCCCCGTAGTGAACTCTCGCTCCCAGCACTCTAGCAAGTACACAGACCTTCTTCTTCTTCTTCTTCTTCTTCTTCTTCTTCTTCTTCTTCTTCTTCTTCTTCTTCTACCTCCTCTCCTCCTCTTCCACCCCTCCCCACCCCCCTGTCTCTCCATCGCTGCCTCCTTTTTACGCTCTTTGCAACTGGGAGCTCCTCTGAACATCGGCGCCCGTGTTGCTCCACTCCAAAGATCACCTTATGGAAGATTAAGATGCTCAAAATGCTCAAGCAAAATATTTACACAATAACCCCTCCTCCCCTTCCCTTCCCTCGCCTCCCCCCCCCAACCCTCCCCTCCCTCCTCCACCCCCCGCATCAAAGCCGAGGCGGTGCAGTTGAGTGCAGTGATCTCGGAGGGGGTGTTAGAGGGCGCCAGAGAGCGCAGCAGCCACCTCTGAGCGGCGACGGCCTCGCTCGACTCTTGACGGGGGAACAAAAGTGACCTCTCCATCTCCGGGTCGCTCTGTGTATCTTCCATCTGTCAGCCCACCTTCAGATCCACTCTTGACTCAGACTCTCTCTCTCTCTCTCTCTCTCTCTCTCTCACTCTCTCTCTTTCACACACACACACTTGGTTTTGCCGATCGATGGTGCGCGAGTCTCTGCAGCGCAGCTGTGATGATGAAGACTGACTACCGACTACTGCGGCCGAGGCCTTAATATAAACACGCTGACTTAAATAGCCGCTTTGTCTGCCAGTGTGAGTTTATTTCTCTCGCCAGGTGATGCATTTCTTCCCTGAGCGCCGCCGTCCTCGCTTTGTGTGGGTTTTTCCTCCGCAGAGGAAGCCATTTGTAGCCTGCACGTAGATTGGAGGTCGGCCGGGGTCCCTCTCCGCAGGCCCGGAGTGACAGGAAGCTGCAGGCTGAGAGGCCCCGCCCCCTACATCTGCTCGCTGACCTGCACTCAACGTCACCCAAACCACTGTGGCCTGCACTACTGCTGTGCATGAAATATAACATCATGTTGAAGTACGTTAAGGTTCCTGGTTCGACATGCGTCATAAATTGACAATCAGCTTTTTTTTGCTATAATTTATGCGCCGCTAAATCGCAACCGCGGGTGTGTTAAAGCGTTTTTCACTATCAAGAGAGAGCGCCGAGCGACACAGAAAACACTCCACACACTTTAATGACGGTGGGGAGTTTTTGAAATTCATTTTCAAATTTGTCAATTTAGGGTTGGGAGAAATATTTAATATATTTATGTGAATTGCTGAGCATTTATTCTTAAACCAGGTGAAGAAACCTATTTTCCTTTTTTTGTGACTGTTGGGCACATTGGGCTTTGACATTGAATAATTTGGCTACATCGGGGTTGTGTATCGTATATCGATATCCAGCCTAAATGTGTTGGGATTTTAGTTTTGGTCCACGTCTCCCAGCACGGCGTCAGTTCCTCAGAGACGTCAGGTCGCAGTTTCTTGGTGCCGCAGGGGTGTTTTGTGCGTTGCGTACGTGAGCGTGCGTGTCCTTTGCGTGAACCGTACTGTACCTGAACACGCCACCACCTCCTCCCAGCGCGCCGTGCCACAGCCACGGAAACACTGGCACTAGTCACGTGAACCAAACACGGCGGCCAGCTCGGATTTCCTCGCAGCGTCGCCGTCGCTTTGATATCCGGTGATTGGCTCCTCGGTGGCATTTTTTTTTTCCTCCACGAGGGAAAACGGGAGAGGAAGAAAACTCGAAGTTGCCGCTTCATCTTTCAAGTCCCGCTCGCTCTGCTTAAGGATCGTTTCACGGTCAAAAATTGCGTTCAGCCGCCTCTTGTTCGGCAGGCAGCCGCTAATGGAGTCAGTTTGAAGGCTGTTTGGAGTGTGTTTAATGAACAGCGCCACGCAGTCGGATCCATCAGCCGTGCCTCTTTGCCGGTGACAACCGCGTCCTGTAATGTCGATGTTTGGTGATAGCGCTTACAAATTAAACAAGCACATCTGTCCCTGCCGCCGCCCACGGGGGAATATACGTTACAGTCCGGGAAACAGCGGGAAAAAAACAAATGCAACTCCATCCATCCTCAACGCGTGACTGGATAGATGGCGATGGCGAGGAGGAGGAAGGGTCGGGGGTGTGGGGGGGTCCGCAAGTCCGCTCGCTAATCACGGAGCCTGGTGACAGACCAAAGAGGACGCTCTCACCGTCAGAATAAAAGTCCTCACACACCGGACAATAAGCGAAGCGACACGAATAAATGACACCAAAATGCGAATTTTTCACCAGCGAATTTTTCCTGTACACACCTAGCAAGGCGAATATGCTTGTAAAATTCGCTAAGCAAGGAAGGAGAAGCAATGGAGTCAACTAGAAGTCAACTTGAAGCCCGTTTAAAAAAAACAAGAGAGGAAAAAAGAGAAACAGAGGAATTAGAGACGAGCTTCATCTCTCGTTGTCGAAAGCTTTGCAGCTTTTCCCGCCGACGGTCTTCACTGAAAAGTAAAAAGAACAGAAGTCTTTAAGTACAGCCAACATTGTTCTTGAGAGAGGAGATGGGTGAGTTCAACATGACCATCCAGGAGCTCAAATTTTACCCAGTGAAATTCGGCCAGTACGTTAGAATGTCCGTCAGACAATTTGAAGGACTGCTCCGTCAACTGGCTCCACGTTTGCAGAGGGAGAGAACAAATTACAGAGAGCCGATTGTTCCGGAACAGCGGCTAGCTACATGTCTACGGTAAGGTCAGCACGTCATCGACATGCCAACATCATTTTGATTGGTCAGAGGTCTAGGCGTTCGCCTTTTCGCCTCCGCAAAATTCGACACAAGAGCGAAAAAAATAACAGCCGCTTTTTGGCTCTGTGGAAATTCGCTGCCGGTGTGCAAGGTTGCACTGACTACAAGAGGTTTTTAAAAAAAAAAATAAAAAAAAAATTATTCACCTCGCAAATTCTCTCCCGGTTTGTAAGGATCTTAAGAGATGGAAGCAGAGAGTAGTGTTGCCAACTTTCATTGAGAAAAAAAAAGTACATGGTTCACATAGTTTGAACTGCTTTGTTACCAATAGATATTCGCATTAAGCTGAATGTTTACATTGGATTGAAACATATTTTTACACAACAATCAAAGTGCAGGATGGATGGCTTTTACAAAGGAATTAATTAAAGCTGAAAAGAACAGGCGATCCTCCGCAAGCTACACAGCCAGTACGCGGTTGTTGTGAATGGGATGCGCTGTGGTATTGCCTGCAGCTACGTCGATCACGGTGTTGAACGCAAACTCTGCGGAAGTGAACGTAAGTTGGCATCGTAAATAAATTTATGTTCAAGACAACTCAGAAATATGGAACGAACCCCGGCCCGCATTGATTCAAAATGGGACGCACCACTTCATTATCAAATACAGGACAATTCTGTATTTTAAAGGACGGTTGGCAACTCTAGCGGAGAGGTGCAAGTGAATCTGCAGCGGTTAGCTAGCGAGCTAACTGGCTAGCTGAGGGTGAGGGCCACCCCTCCCCTCCCATAGCAGAGGAAGACATCATTATGAGTAAATGACATGAGGCGGTTGCTTCTGTCCCCCCCACCCCCCAAGGACTCTTTTGCCCAACTGTGTAGCCAGTTCCCATCCTGCTTTGCTGCTGGCCACAGGCCTTCAGAAGCGGCGGCTCAAAGAGACGGATGCTCGCGCGATATTGATTGGACACTCGATAAAAGGTCACGCGGGCCCTCCTCCGCTGTGGGGTCCAGCGCTGTGCGTAAGCCCCCCTTTTTCAGTCACACACACGCACACACACACATACGCGAGCACTGTCCCCTGCATCAGCCACCTGGGGGATAAGAAGAGCTTTGCAAACAAGCTAATCATCCTTTTCCTTTTCTCTCGCTTTTTCTGCCACGCACACACACACACACACACACACACACACACACACACACACACACACACACACAGCAGCTCCTGAGCGGCTGACAAATGTCAGAATGGCTTGTATGGGATTTTTAAGAAAATAATTTATTAATTGAAGCGGTTAATTAGGTCCCTGAGGCTTGCACGCTAATTGAGAGCCACTGAGCTGGCGAGGCAAGAAAGCCAAAACAAAAGCAACGGCTCAAACAAACAGACAAGCGCTCGAGAGCCGCTAACTCCCGCACGCAGAACACACACACACACACACACACACACACACACACACACAAGCATACGCAGCCGGCACACAGTCACCCATAAATTAACGGAAAAATAAACAAACAACTGTTTACATTTTTTTCTTCTTCTTCTTCTTCTTCTTCTCCTTCCTCCTCTACTCGGGCTTCCCCTTTTCCCCGCATAATTTTGTGACCTGCCAAATGTTCTCCGCTTCTTGATGTTCCAGCGATGGAGAGAGACGCGCAGCCACGGAAATCTGCCACATTGCACAAAGCATCTGTCTCCGCACACGGCGCCCCGCACTCATTAAGTTTGCACCAATTAGCAGCCGCAGCTCGTAGCGCAAAAAACATTCATTTGTGCCTCCCACTTTGAAAAATCTTCCTAAAGTGAGCGTGTCCCTCAATGTGCCCTTGTGTCACCCAACTTTATCTTCACAAAGTCTCGTCTTCTTCTTCTTTTTCTTCTTCTTCTTCTTCTCCTCGCATAATTAGAGAAGAAATCCGTTTTTTTGGTTTTTTTTTCCCTTCTCTCTCTCCTTCTTACCCCCTCTCTTCTCTCAGGCTGTCTGTCTTTGTCCCTTTTCATATTGCGCTCCGGTGCACCTTGAGAGCGGCGCGCGTGCTTTTGTCAAGAAATCACACCAAGGTTGTCTGAAAGACTTTATGAGCCGGAGTCACAGGCGGAGGTTGGTTAGGGGACCAGAACACAGGGACGGGAGCACCGACACCTTCCACAGTTACACCTGTTTCAACAATTACCCGGTGCTCTGATAAGAGACCGACTCCTTGGATGTGTTGCTTCGTCGACTTAACCGAAAGTTTCTTTTTTTTTTTTTTCTTTCCTCCATCGGCGACAAAAGTCTCGTGTGTTCTAACTTCCAAGCCTCGGTTTGTTTTTTTTTCCAAAGCATTTGAGTGCTGGGTTATTGTGTAGGAGCAGGAGGGGAGGTGCTTGCCGATGTTGATCATTATAAATAGATCTGTGGACTTTTTTTCCCCGTGTTTTAATTTAAAGTGCAACATGAAGGGAAAATATTTGGATATGCGACGCGCGACACAAAAGACACACGCAGCTTTAATTGGTAACCTCACGACGACGACGTGGAGCAACGGAGAAGTCAGTGAGTGGAGCTCCAGACTCCAGCAAACACGTGGATCCGACAATTTTTTTTTTTTTCTTTTTTTTTCTATTTTTTAGGTCGCGTCTCCGGATCATTAGCACAAGTTAAGGGCTTCGATTTCCTGCCCCCGCGGTTTCCCTTTCAGATCGCACCCGAGGCCCTGGTGAGTGTGTGCAACACACTCCTGCTTCATCGCCAACAACATGCCCAAAGTTGGGTTTAGTTTGAGGTCTGATTGCAATTCAAATCGCTGCCGTGTGCTGCAGCCTCGGCGAAAGGTCACCGTTTGATATGGGGGCTAATTCTGAAGCCCTTTAAAAAAAACGGCCCTCCTTAATATTCATAAGAGCACATGACCCCGGCTGCTGGGCCGAGGCCATCACACGATGATTGGCCGCTTACAACCAAGTGTGTTGCACAGTATGTACCCCCCACTCCCCTCTGCAGCGCCCCCACCTCCCCCACCCAACCCCCGCTGGCCCTCCCCAAGTAAACTCTGCCTCTGACCTGCGCCTCCTTCCTTCCTTCCTTCCTTCCTTCCTTCCTCTTGAGGGACAGCAGCTCCTGCTCCGTGTCGGCAGGAAGAGTCGGCTGATGGGGTCACCAGGGGTCAGATGCTATTGAGCGATGCTTCAAATAAATGTATGAATAAATTACATGATAAATAAACGGCTGGGGCACAAAAAGAGCTGGAGCCAAAAAAACAAAAAAAAAGGAAAAGATTTGAACTTGATGGAGTCGTTGTTGTGGTGAAGAAGGAGGTGGAGAAAAGACAGAGAGACGGAGCTCGGCCTCCGTCTGATTTCAGCAGTTTCCATTGATTAGCGTGAAGCTCGGGCTCGGGCTGGAGAGGAATCATGATTCTCAGTCTGACAAACCTGGAATATTCATGCGGAGGAAAGTGATAGCAGGAGATAGAGTTGTGTCTCCAAGTTCTCTCGGGTTTCAGAGGTAGTTGGAAGTGGAGCTGCTGCTGCTGCTGCTGCTGCTGCTGCTGCTGCTGCTGCTGCTGCTGCTGCTCCAGCTCCAGGTGGACGACTGATCGGGATGCCTCCTGGCAAGAGGTTGCCTTTCTTTGAAGGTTTTCTGGGCATGTCCAGCTCGTGGGAGACGCTGAGATAGACGCCAAATGTTGTTGGAGAAATTATTTTTCTCAACAGGCTTGGGAACGCCTGAGGAGGCCCCGGAGTGGCTGCTGCAAAACGCCGTGAAGAAGAATGATGTCTAGATTTTTTTTTTCTTGCAATCTAATGAAACCGACCTCAAATATGTTGTAATATAAAACTATATTTAGAATAAAGTTTAAAAATTAATTCTTCACTTTTGGCAGATTATTCAGCTGAGTTACATTCAAGTTGACTTGTGTGTGTGTGTGTGTGTGTGTGTGTGTGTGGTGGGGGTGTGCACAGGCCATTAATTAATGCGTTTAAAGAAATGAGCCTGGTTGCAAGTTGCCAGCTGAAGCCCCGCCCCCCACCTCAAGCTTAGCCTGCATTTAATGATTGTAGATTCACGGCACCCGATGCAGCAGGAGGCCGAGGCTAATGTTGTTTGAAGGGAGCAGGCCGACGTGGCCAGTTGCCAACGGTAACAAGGTTCACCCTGCTGGCCGCTCGATTACCATATGGGATATAATTCTATAAGTGCAGTAATCCATTTTGTACCACTGGCAGCTGTGTTCACGCCCTCCGCCGGGGCAGCGCCGCTGTTTAAATGCATAGATTACCGCCGGCCTGGCTTCCTCGCTGCGCCGGTGAATATACGTCTCACAGAGAGAGCTGCAAACCGGCAATAAAACGACTGATTATCCTTTAAAAATCATCCCGTGATTGAAAACAAACACAACCAATATTAGGCGTAAAGAAATGAGGTGTAAAAACGGGAGTTTGAGCTCGGTGTTGATTCTTAACTAACGTCACTGCAGTTCAGCCTGATTTCTGAGAAACTATTCCTGTGATTACAACTGACAACTTGGACAATAGTCGCTAGGTGTAATTTGTTATATTGTTCCTTAACATTTACTCTTAGGTTACAGATGGGATCGATTACCTGCTCACCTTGAAAAATACAGGACAGTATTTGTCCTTGATCTTTTTATTATTTTTTTTTTAAACACTGCGCCTTGATCATCACTCGGACTGCACCGTGCCTACGCGGGACATGATGTTTGAACATCTTTTTTGCTGCTGGTCTCTATACTCATATAAATGTCCACCGAGGGCTGAATGAGTCCTGTGCATTAGTGCTGCCGTGGCTTTGCACCGTCGTCGTCCCCGCGGCCTCAGCGGATCAAACAGCCCTGCGCGTGGCGGCAGCAGCGGCGGCAGCAGCAGCGGCAGCAGCGGCGGCAGCGGCGCTCCCAATCCCCCTCCGGACCGCCAGCGATCGATTGCTGCTTGTTATTGACATGACACCTGCCGAGCGGCGGCTTTAAGCCATCGAAAACCGATGTGGCAGATCAAAAATGGAGGGCCGGCTTTCATGTTTGTAAACAGTATCGATTTGCATAATAACCTTAAAAATGAGTTCCCCAGGATTAGGCAAGGACAAACCTGCTTCAGCGTTTGTCATGACGCTCGCAGCATGTGCCTAATTAGGGCGGGGGGTGGGGTGGGGGGAAGACGGGGGGGAGCGAGGAGGGTGAGGGAGTGGGGGTGGGGTGGGGGGGCTGTGATCGGCTGTGACGGCCGGTGCGCCGCTGTCAACACCTTTTGGTTTGTTGCTCTTAATGAAAGCCACTTTCTATTAAATAATGACAAAAATAAATACAACTGAAGTGAAGCCCACGCAGGCCTCCCTCCCACTTCCTTCACAGACTAAAGCGCTGATGCTTCACTTTTGCCCGCATGCAAATTATCACCGTGTGCCACATTCGTTTTATTCATGAGGAGACTTTCTGTCTCTACCTGGAAGTCTCTCCTTCCTGCTCCGTTCTCCGTCTTCATTCCTCCTTCCTGCCACTCTTGCTGAGCGAGACGTCAGTCTCCAGAAGAGGGACCCTGAGCCGAGTCGATCCGATCCGGACCGATCCAAGCTAAGCCGAGCCTCTGCTGGACGGGTCTGAAATTTACAGGCAGTGAACTACGCACCAGCGCCGCTGAAACACCAGCAGGCTGAGGATGCACTGCCACCTGTCAGTGCTGCACGTCTCCGTTTTCTGTCTGCGTCCTGGCGACGGACCTGGGTCGGACCAGCAGCCGAACTCCGCCAACCTGTTAGTCGACTGTTCTCAAGTCTGCATTTTAATATTTTTCTCACGTTCGGCATTCACTGCGGCGCCGTGCAGGCATCACAACTGCAACCAATAACAACAACCAAAAAAGAAAAGAAACGCTGCAAGGCAAAGATGAAGGCGCCTTCCAGTTTAACTCCCAGTTGTGGACATTTTGCGTATAATCTGTTTGCAACGCGGTTCCTGTGGCAGGAATTCCCCTGGCGGAAAAACACATGAGATATTCACAAACCCAAAAACACAAAACATAGTTGATGCAAAGGAAAAAAAAAAGGGGGGTTGGGGGCAGTGGTGCCTGACGAGCCTTTAGACCCGCGACAGTCGTCCCAAAGTGGAACGCACTGATCCCGGGACATGAAAGCACAGAGGGCAAGAAAATGACAGGCCATTAGTCGGCCGGCCTCCTCTTTATCTGCAAAGACTTCAGCGAGCAGCCGGCATTTCTTAAAAAAATAAAAAAAAATCAACAACCTTTAAAAGAAAGTAATATCCAAACATTTTCATTCTAGACACGTGTCAGAACAGCTGCAGTCAGAAAACAGAGGATTTCTCTGCTGGCAGTGTTTTCAATTTACTTCTCTACACTTTATCCCTGATTTACTGTTAGCTTCAAATTAAATGTCATCACCTGTATGTGAAAAAAAACAAAACAGAAGAAGGAAAAAAAGCAGACACACTTGAAATTGAAAAATTGAAAAGAGGAGTGGTGCAAACTGCAGTGACATCCAGCGAAACCTCAGCAGTGGATGTGGCTGGTTGCCGCAGCCAGAATGCTTTTCCCAGACCTGCCGTTAGAAACAATTCCACATGTGCGAGCTTATTTACGGAGTGCTGACACCAGGGGCCTGAAAGAATTAGTATTCGGCAAGGTAAATGTTTTCCTCTGGACTCTGGACGTCTCCGCAACAGCTTACAGATGTTTGGGCCGTGCATTGAGAGAGGGAGAAAGAGAGAGAGAGAGAGAGAGTGAGAGAGAGAGAGAGAGACAGTGAGAGAGAGAGAGAGAGAGACAGTGAGAGAGAGACAGAGGGGTGGGGTGGGCGGAGTGCATCTGCAGCTGCTGGGCTGCACTTTGCCAAGTACAAAACTCCTGCTTCGCACCGACCCCCAGGGGGGGCTCACATGACAACGACATTGCTGCTGCTTAGTGGCGCTGTGACGCCGGAGCTCTGCTGTGACGCTGGAGCTCTGCTGGGCTCAGGTTCGTCTCTGCAGCCGTGGACGTGCAGCAAGAAGCGGCTGCACAGTGATGCTGCCACCAGGCTGGCTGACCGAGCTGATCTTCTGAACTCTGTCCTTCTCTTCTGGGGCTCCAGTGCAGCCACATCACGCTGTTAGTATTATTATTATTATTATTATTGTTATTATTACTATTATTATTATTATTATTATTATTATTATTATTATTATTATTATTATTATTATTATTATTATTAATATTATTACAGCAACACAATATGTGTGTCTCCAGAACATTCTAGTGTATTCAGCTATCTGTTTCAAGCCTCCTGCAGAAACACTGGGTCTTATCCATATTAGATCTGTTGTCACTGCACAATGGAATAAAAAGCCTAAGAATGTACCCAAGACTACTACTACTACTATTACTACTACTACTACTACTACTACTACTACTATTACTACTACTACTACTACTACTACTACTACTACGTACTTATTAAGAACATTAAAATACAGCAAGGATGTGTCAGAGTGCCGCGCCAACTCTGGTCATTAACCTGGGAGAGGTGTGTGTGTGTGTGTGAGTGAGTGACATCATATCTTTGTTTTGGCAGAGATTCCAAAAGGTAAAAGAGACTCATTCGTTTAAATTTAGTTCACTGATGGTTGGTCGGTGGAAAACAGTAATGAAGCAAACTTTGCACATTTGTGTGCGTTACAAGAGTGGCAAATATGTTTCTGTTGCTGCATAAATCAACCCATTTGTTTGAGGACAGTAAAGAAAAATGACATTAAAACTCTTTTTGCAGGTCGGGACCTCTCCCAAGTCTCCCCTTCTCACGCACTAGAGGAAAAAATAAAAACAACAACAAAGGGAGCCGATCTTGTTTACAAGAAGCAGTGATGGAGCAGCTGACGGCAGCGGCCTCGACTTCCATTTAGCGGCGATACAAGCGTCAGCGGCGGGGGAAACATTGTTATCAGCCAGCCAGATAAACCCCCTCCAGAGGCAGCGGCGACACACAGGCAGCCCCGCCGTCGGCCAAATAGAAAGATGCTATCGGCTCCTTCCAGCGAGCCGGCCGGCCGCTCGACCCTGAACACGCTGTGTGTGGAGGGAGAGGAGAGGAGAGCCTCGCCCAGCCTCACCTCCACTGGGCAGGTGTCAGAGGAGCAGGCGAGGAGGAGCTCCAACATCTTCCACCGGGGAGAGGACTCGGCTGTGGGTCGGTGGTGATGCTGGAGGTTTGAGGTCGCAGTTGAAACGCTGTCGTTTTCTTTTTTAAATGAGTAAATAAATGCACTTTGCACTTTAATCCACTTTGAGGCAATTATAAAACGATGATGACCTTCACAATGGCTGCAACTTTGCAAAATTCCATCTCCATCCGTTTCATGAGAGCTTCACAATAAAAGTCCTTCGCTCCTTCTGCCCCCTACGCTGCTGAAACACACAGTTCTGCCTATCAGCCCCCTTTGTGATGTCACAGAGGCCACCGGCAGCGACCACACCCAGTGTCAGGTGTTTGGCTCCTCTCCCTCTGCGAGGCTGCGTTGTTTTTGTCGCCCTTCTAATTGTGTGGAAGGTCTAACAGAACCAGAAGCATCGGTTTTGGCAGGATGGTTGTAAACAGAGGGTTAAGTAGGACCACTTTGTGGAGATCAGTGGGTGGGGGGTGGGGGGAGAGAGGGGTGAATTTAATAGTGTGAAGCTTCCCCACTGCAGTCCGACATGAGGATAAAAATCTTTCAATTGGTCTTTAAGGTCCCAAAACCAGTTTACTGGCCACGGAGCCACGGTTTGAACCTCATTCTGACGTCTCGTCTGTGCGCCTTCATTGACCCAGTCCGATCAATAGTAATTGCAGATCAGCCAGATTTGATATTGACTCGTCACATCTGTCACCACCAGTGGCCTCCTCTCGAATCCCGAGGAATTGACAGCGCTTGAGTGAGACCTCTGCTGATGTGACTGTCAGTGTTTGATAAGATCAGCAGCAGCTTCAGCTGCCGAGACTTTATCACTGCAGCAGAAGCGCTGCTCTAGTGCTTCTCCAGGCTTCTCCCACTTCGTGCCATTTGTGCTTTTAGATGCAATTTGAAAAACACACTTTTTTCTAATTTCCTGCTGTCGTTCCCCTGAATTTACGATGTTGTTCCATCACTGTAATTGTCATTTTCCAGCGTCGTGCGGCTCGCTGGGATTTGGGTCTATAATATTTCATTTCTCCATAATGGCTTCTACGAATCTCCCCGGTGTCTTTTAATTGCCCATAAATTTCTTTTTGAAATGAACAGCAAATCAACCAGAAGATGAAACAATTATCTTCTAATATAACAGGCTTCACCTCATCTTGACTTTAGACTCGTTTGTGTCCTTTAATCAACATTTTTTTCTATTCATATTCCCTCAGACATTTAATGAAAGTTTATTTTCTTTAAAAGTACGACACCGGGGGGTAAATGCTGCGTTTCCTGATCAGCTAGTGGATCTTTTTTTTTAAATTATTTTTATTTTGCTGTGTAGACTGGAGGGGAGCATCAGCCCATCGCACCTTTGCTTCCCCTCTCATCCGCTGTACAGGAGGAGAGGCCACGTTCACACTCATGGCCAGAGGTATAAATTATGTAGTTATTTGTCTCCTGTTATTGGGCTTGAGAGGATCTTTTGAGAGCGGCGCTGCGGCTCCTCACTGCTTTTTCAATTCACCCGCTTATTCTTTTTAAAGACTCCCCTCTTCACCGTTTCCTCGGGGCTCTCGGCGAAACCACAACCGGCGGAGACGCCTTCCAGCAGAAGAGCTCCACTCAGTCAAGACGCAGAGGTTGAACTCCAGCAGGAGAAATATAGACGTATAGAAATAAATACATACATACAGCCTGCTGCCTGCACCTCTATTCAGTGGCGGGGTGAAGAGGCTGCAGCTGCCGCTCGCTCGCTCGCTCGCTCGGTCGCCACTCGGTGGCACTCGGTGGCGCGCGCGCCACCTCCGCCGTTCCCCGGCCACGTGATCACCGTTGGAATATTGGAGCCAATTGTGGCACCCGGAGATTAGAAGTGAGAGCCGGGCGGAGCCAAGACCCCCAACACACACACACACACACACACACCACCCCATAATGAGGCCGAGTCTCTTTGTCACGCGCCGAGTCCGTAATGATGAACGCGCACGAACGCGGCACGAGCCGAGCCGGTCCCCCCAGAGTCCCCGGCGTCCGCGCACGCACGCGGCCAGAGAAGCGGCGGCTTTGGTGCGACTCAAAACTGCGTTCAATTATGCAGATGAGGCCGTGCGGGCCGCTGGCGGCCATCACTTTAATGATGACGCGGGTAAACACGCGCACCGCTTTCTGTCTGTCTTTAACACCCCCCTGCCCCTGCCCCCCCCACCCACCCCACACACACACACACACACACACACACACACACACACACACACACACACACACACACACACACACACACACACACGCAGTCGTATATTTCTTATTTTGCACGAGTTAATTGTCTTAGCCATTAAAGGCCTATCAGCTGTCAGGCCAGTGACAAAGACATAAAGGCAGTCGGGGGGATGTGAGGAGTTGAGAGAGGTTTATTTTTTGCCTCCGAGGCTGAAAGCAGAGAATCTTCCTAAGATGCAATCACGATATTTTGATGCGGGATGAGAAGTGATCAACCTCCCCGCAGTATAAAAAAAAAAAAAGAAAGAGAAAAAAAAAAAAATAATAAGAAGACGAAAACCTCTTTGGAGCCTCTTCCAGCCTGTTCTCCCCAGTGGCCACCGGGTGGCAGAAGAGCACAAGGAACAGGTTTCCTTCCAGCTCGAACCGCCAGTGTGAGGCCTTGTGCAAAACCCCACCAAGAAGAAGAAGAAGAAGAAGAAGAAGAAGAAGAAGAAGAAGAAGAAGGAGGAGGCGAATAAGGAGGAGGAGAAGAAGAAGAAGAAGAAGAAGAAGAAGAAGAAGAAGAATCTGCTCGTCCGATCGCTTGGCTGCAGATGTGCACATTCAACTACAAGATTCAAGATAGAAGACATTTAATCTGGAGAGGGTCGTCTTCTGTAGGTAAAACACAAACAGACAAACACCCAAACAAACAAACAAAAACAACAACAAATGAACACACAACTATATTTGAGAATGTAAGAGGCTTTTTTTCCTCTCAAGCGTTTGTATTATCCTGCTGATAATTGTGTGCAGCTATAATCAAGCCGGGATGAAAGTGAGGAGGAAACATATGAAATGGAGATTACACTGTTCGTTTGTTGTTGTTTTTTATAACAGGAAATTGTGTTTTGTTGTGTGTGTGTGTTTTTTTTTTTGTTATTTGATGAGCATCTTTTGATGCATATCTCACCGCCGTGTAGTTTTGGCTGTGCATTGACTGGCGGCCGTGGGCTATTACACAGGTGAGCCGCGGCGCAGCGTGCGACAACGGCGCCTGTGTTTTGGAATTAAACCGTCTTTGGTCGAGTCTGAACGATGGCAAACACTCTCTCCAAAACGCTCTGCCTTTGAAAAAAAAAAAAAAACAGACAGAGAGGGAAGCGCTGCAGTGTGTGAGATCGCGCTACAAAATGAAGCCTGTTTACATCGACAACAAAAGCAAAATATTAACCATCGGCCGCCTCTTTAGATGCAATATTTCCTCCCTCCCTCTCTCTTTGGCGAGTGACACTGGTCGAGCGGTCGGAACTTTTATATCTAGCCGTCTATGTGAACAGCATTTATTTATTTATTTATTTATTTATTTATTTATTTTTTTTTTATTTGGTGCCGTGTGCGTCCGTCCACTCGTGCGCGGCCTGAAGTGAGACCAAAGCAAACACGGTGACTGATGAGCGTGCAAGACGGCGCGCGGCTGTTGCTGCTGCGGCTCCTGACTGACTCCCAGTCTGGCCTTTAGGTTTCAGCCGCCGATCAAGCGGCGTATCAAAGCGGATGATTAGTTGGGGGAAACATTTATTTATTTATTTATTTATTTATTTATTTATTATTTTTTTTACATTCCTGAAGTGTGTCTTTGTCTCCTCCTGCTGATTGCACGCTGGATGCCCTGAGCGCCGCTGACTGAAGACAAATTGACTGGGGAGTGATTGTCACATCAAAGTCCTCCTCCCTCACGCTGCTCATTTTGGCGACTCTGGGCATCGACACCAAAGTTTCCTCCTCAAAGTGATTTAATAAAAAAACAAAACACCAACCAAATAATTAAATAAGTGGAGAATCTGGCTGCGGCTCTGACTCGCTATTTTTGTTTGTTCCCAGTGTTTGCCCACTCGTGTTTTTCCAGCGCGCCTGCAGAAAGTGGGACCGCTGAACAGCGACACTCACCAGGATTTTTACGCCTTCTGAGATTTTCCACTTTCACAAGTCGCCAAAGATCAAGGCTGCGTCTCTTTCTCTCTCTTTTTTCTTGTCCTCCTCTCCTCTCCTTCGCTTTTCTTTGCTACCAAAGCTCATTGTGTGAGAGTATTGTTACTGGATGTGATGCTTGGAATAATGTGCTCACGCTGTTGTTTGGTCTCGTGTCAGATGGTGCACGGCGGCGGTGGGGGCTCTCGCTGCAAACACACCTTCTCCCTTGTTTTGGTCCTTTTTCCCCCCTCTCTCCCTGCACGTTTTTATTATTTATTTATTTATTTATTTAGTGTTTATTTCATGGACAGACTTTAAGTGCTTTTTCCTTAGCGTTGGAGTTGGAGCGCCGACTCTCTGCAGCCCCGCCAGCATTTGCGTCGCCGCCGCCGCCGCCGCCGCCTAAACAAAACAACACGACACAACACAACGGGCTGAGCGCTGAGGTGACATCTTCCAAATCAGAACAACCTGCCCCCCCCCGCCCCCACTCCTCCCCCCTCCCCTCCTCCCACCCCCCCACGGCTCCCTTCATCAGACGAGCCTCCGGGGAACAAATACTAAGTGAAGGCTTGTAGGTAAGCGAGGCAAACTGCGCGGCCGCTGCGACTGTTTATTGGACGCCATCTTCCTTGTGATGTGACGGGCGGGAGTGGGGGAGGGATGGGGGGGTCAGAGGAAGAGGGGGTGAAGCGGTGGGTGGGGGGGGGTCCGAGCCTCGTTTCCCCAACGCGGTGCATCTTCGCCGTCGCTTCAGCGGGGAGGCTCGCTCACCCCAACCCCCGTACTCCTTTTTTTTTTTTTTTTCCTTTCTCTCCCCGGCGCCTCTTGCCAGCCGTCTCCGCCGAGGTGGCGCGCTAATAATTTAAACAGCCCAATCAAAGGCAATGCGATGTTTCACACAAGGGAGAAGAAAGGGAGGGAGGAAAGTGATTATTAGTGTTTGGGAGAGGCAGCCGGTGTGACGGAGCTGAAGGGGGACTTTGATTCCGGAGGCCTCGCCTTGTTTTTCAGGATGGCACCGGGGTTTAGCCGCCAGGCTTCAGGCTTTCTGGTGAGCTGTCATCCTGTGATGGCTAACTTTTCCTTTTTTCTCTCGGTCTCTACCCCCCAACCGCATGCACGCACACGCACACACACACACACACACACACACACACACACCTCCCTTCAGCTCAGTGAGTGCCACACACAAAGAGATTCACTCTTTGCGGGGTGTTTTGTAGCGAGCCAACGCAAGTCCAGCAGCTCCAAGATATTAGCGTCTAGCGTATTTTTAGGAGTGTGTGTGTGTGTGTGTGTGTGTGTGTGTGTGTGTGTGTGTGTGTTCATGTTTAATTTTTTTTCCCCACCTTGGTTTCCCTCATTGTTATTGTTTTTATTTTGCACTTCCTGTGGTAGAAAAGCGGGTCGGAGAGAGTGTGTGAAGGAGAGAGAGAGATGGAAAAAATCTGGAGCACATTTTAAAAGAAACAAATCACTTTGAAAATTACCTCTGAGGAGCAGTTTTAAAAATCGTCAATGTTCAGTTTGGATTGTTTTGAGGCGGCGTTTCAAATGGCTGCCTACTATCTGGAACGCACACACACACACACACACACGGAGGGGCTCACTGCAGACAGACTCTCTCTCTCTCTCTCTCTCTCTCTCACACACACACACACACACACACACATGGAGATGAATCACCTTGGCTTGTCAAGAGGTTGGTTAATAAATACATTTGATGTCACGCAAAGCCCAATGGTGTTGAAAGGGGTTTTGTTGGTGTGTTGATATCACCTCCCGTGCATAAAGCTCCACTTAAAACAATAAATAGGAACGAGTGCATCCAAAGCCCCCGCAGTTTAAACTATGTGCCTTTGATATGGGATACCTATTACTGTTGGCTTTATCTAACGGATTGGATTCCCACACCTCATCCCGCCTGCGTTTCAAAGCGCTCCCAGCTTCAAATGTAATGTGCTATCAGCGCATTAGCCGCCGCCGCGCTACCGCCGGGGCTCCATCAGTGGCTAACGCCTCGGCGGGAGGCGCGCTGGCACGGTCTTGACGGAAGGGGCAGCGACCCCTGAACTCTGCACGCTCACCTCACTGGCCTCACCTCAGCCGCTTTGTTGTTTTGTACGTAAACAAAACGCGGCATTTTCACTTGAAGGGAACTGGTCACGTGACCCTGTATGTCACGTCAGCTGACGTGCAAATGCGGAAAAAAAGACACTTTTGCGATGTACTTCTATATAGTTACGTCTGAAAAACGGCCTCATGAGAGCATCAAAAACCTTTTAGCCATATTTGAGAGGTTTTTTCCAAGTTTAGGTGTTTCCATGACCAGTTTTTTTTATTGCGATATTTAGGTTTTGCGTAATGGAAAAGCAGCTAATGAAGTGGGATTGTTAAAAAGAAAAAACAAAGAATGTGTAATCATGTATCTACAGGTTGTTTCTTCACGTAACATAGCAGCATGCATCCACTCTGGAAATTATTTAAGAAGCATAATTGTGGGAAAAAAAAATGGAATCAAATCCTGTAAATGGTAATTAAGCGACGTGCCAGCTGCCCACTTTGCCGCTTCCCGCATCTCCAGAACATTGTGGAATGGAACTTTTTTTAATTTTTCTTGCCGTTTTCATCACTGTTGCTTGTAACTGCACGTTTGTTTCGGACTCTTTGTGTTGGACGAGAACTCAAAGAATTTGCATCTGCACACTCAACTTTTCCCTCAAGACGCTCGGCAGCAACTCCTGCCGGAAAGCATCTGGAGGAAGTGAGCAGCAACAACTTCCTCCTGCTGTCCCCCCTCTCCTCTGACAGCTGCTGCAGCCTGCAGGTCATGCTGTTGCATTTCCCGCAAGCCCCAGCTAGCCTAATCTGCCCTAGATTGGTGGACATTTCATGCTCTTTGAAAAAGTGCTCAAATACAGAAGCTCATTTTAAATTTCCCCAGGTTTAATTTTTGCCAGCTGAGCCGGTTTAAAATCAAATTATACTGCGTTAATATTTGCAGCTGTTCACTCATTTGTTAGCAAGACTGGCTGAGCTTTAAAAAGCATCCGAAATAATCCCGATTGACAACCGGCACACGTCAACAAGATGCCGCTTTTATTTTGTGTAGCGCTGATCGATGCTCGTCGTCGCATGAGGCTGCAAAAACAATAAACCGAGACGGGAACCTGTTTTTTTACCCTGGAGCAGACAGACATTGGCGCTGTTAGTTTTAGCAGTTTATGATGCTAGTAAAAAAAACAAAAAAAACAAAAAAACTTGGTGGTGATGGATGTGTCCATCCTGCTGCAACTGGAGGGAAATGCAGGATTGAACAGCATGGTTTTGGCTGTTGAGCTGGAAATATTCAATTTGATTTAAAGGAAAAATGCGATCAGTTCTAATTTCCCTGAATCAAAGCTTTATTTTGTCCTCTTATTTCCCTGCCACCAAGTCTTTTTCACATTTTTCCTTTTCCCCCACCAATTCAAATAATCATATAATCGAACCGAAGAAAATTGTCAATACAGTGATCGATTCCAAAATAAATGGATAGCTGCAGCTCCACATGGCTGCTCTGATTTGGCTGCTTTGGTTTTTTCCTGATTGGGATTTGGATTTTATGTTAACTTGCTTTTCATTGTATCTGAATTCAATATCATAAAAAAATGTGGCGAATTACCTGTTTTTTTTATTATTGTAAAATTGTAAAATCTTCCATTTACAATCATGAAATATTCATTGTGCATTCTTTACGCAAAACTTTATTTTTGTTTCTTTTCAAAATAAATTTTTGCTCTTGCATTAAACCAAACAACTGAGCAGTGGCCATAGACATAATGTCTTCATCCCAGAAGGAGACGTTGAGGCTTTGGGTCACAAGAGTCATTAAACTGCCTGGCTTTATACACATATATATGTATTTTTTTTAATTTATTGATTAGTTCATTAAATTGAAGTGAGACAACAGAGATGTCAACGTGGGGTCACGGTTCTCTGCTCCTTTAAATCCAATGTTTTATCCAAAAAAACAAAAGCAAAAACACACACACACACACACACACACACACACACGCACACAACCCACGATGTGCATCGTCGTGCGCGGGGAGACGTGCGCTCCTCGACGGCGGGATCATGACTGCGGGTGGCGCCGCTCGCTGAGGCACGTTGGCTTATCACCCTGGGTGTTTAAATATTGAGCCAATTTAAACAGTGGCAGCTGCTAATAACCATCAGCCTCCATCTGTTTATCTGGCGGAAACAGAAGCACTCGAGCGGCTGCGTCAAATTGTCCACCACCTGTAAAAGCGCCTTGAGGGAACGAACGTGGCTGTTTTGTATGCTGCCGTTGCGAGTCGCCTCCTTGTTGCCGCGCGCGGTGCACGCATTTTATCTTGGTGGCGGCAACGGAGGAGTAGTCCTCTCTCTCTCTCTCTCTCTCTCTCTCTCTCTCTCTCTCTCTCTCTCTCTCTCTCTCTCTCCTGGATTGTGTGTGTGTCGTGGAGTGGCGTCTCCTCCTGCTTTTCCATCCCTGTCCCACTTTTCCAAAATAGCGTCGGTGGTTGAAAAGCGTCCCCAGCGCCTCCAGTTTTAGCGCGGCCGTGCGGTGCCTTGGCCGGGTCTGGGCGGCCCACTGAGTGGCTCTCTAAACCTCCCGCTCCCGCTCGCCCTCCAGGGCTAATTGTTAGTTTGCTCCGCCGTTTGTCCGTCCACGCTCTTCTCTTTTTTTTCTTTCTATCTTTTTTTTTTTCTACTTTCAAACCAGACAGACAAATCCTGTCTTTTTTTCACGTCGACGGTCGACTCCGTCTTCGTCGGGGTTGAAAAAAAAATTACATATTGTCTGTCTGAACGTATGCAGCCGTGTATGTTTATCCCCCCCGACTAGACTTGTCATTAGAAAGTATGCAGTGCATGTGAGGTCTGGCGTGATAACAGGGTCGGCTGTTGTGCTGCGTGTGCACTGCACTCTATATAGAAGATGTTTTTTTTTTTGATTGTGCTTCAATGTTGCTGCAAGAGGAAAAAAAAAAAAAAAAAAAACAAAGCCGACATCAGCAGCAGCAGCAGCAGCCACCAAGCAGGCGTGAAGCGGCGGTCAGGCGGCAGCTGTTTGTTTATTTAGATCTAACTTGTAATTACATCTGCGACAGGCTTGGCCACAGACTGGAGGCTCAGACTGGGATTCTTTTTGCTCTCTGCTTTTGCATTTTTTTGACTTTAGCAGCCAATTTAGCCGCCGCCACCTCCCGATCACGGTTGCGGACGTTTTTCTGTCCGAATGGTAGAACTGCAACAATCGATTAATCTAACGATTATTATTGTGATTCGATGAAACGATTATTTGGATTTGCTTAAAAAAAGCAAAAAAAAAAACCCAACAATTTTCCGGAAGCCGCTGGAACGACGAAGAGGTTACAAAAGCGTCGAGAAGAAATGCTTTCCCGCAGCGTCGTGTGCATCACAATGAGCGTCTGTGTGAAGCACGACCAGCGGAACCAATGTGTAGCGGCAGTGAAATTAAAGAGACGAAGCTTCGATTCAGGAAATTTGTAATTGAATTATTTTTTTTTAAATCAATTTGAGACAATTAATCGATGAATCATTTCTCCTCTACCAAAACAAACCCTGACTCTTATTTAAAAGTTAATTGTGGCTCTGAGGTTCGTGAATATTTCACAGCAGAGACTTTTTAAAAATAAATAAATAAATAATAATTTTGACGAGGCCTCGGCTGTCGAGGTCAAAGGGCAAACCGGAGCTGGAGTGATCGCAGGCCGCAGAGGTGTTGTGAGAAGGTGACGGCCTTCTCGTCTCCTCCTTCCTCTCGACGCCCGAGTTTATTTCCTCTCTTATTTTTTTTATTATTATTTTCTTTTCTTTTCTTTTCTCGTCTTGTTTTTTTTTTTTTTCTGCTGGCGTTACAAATATGTTAATGCGGCTGTACGTGCGCGGGAAGCTGGCTGACTTCCCCTTCATTTGAGATTCATAAGCAGCTGTGACGACCTCATCACATAGACGCAGCTGACTCCAAGACGAGAGAAGACACAAAAACCACAGACCTGAAAAAGGAGGTGAGCGGGAAGACAGAGACTCCACTTCACAGGAGTAGCTCCGACTCCCCCCCCCCGCCCCCTCCTCGCCACCACCCTGCCGTCTCTCTTTTCTTCCCCACTCCTCCCTTCCTTCACTCGCTAGTTTAAAGTTGTCCTGGCTTTTATTTTGAGAAATATTAATTTGGTAGAAGAGTGGCGCCGTCTCTGAAACACAACACAAAGGGGGAGAATAAAGAGAGAGAGAGAGAGGGAGAGAGAGAGAGAGAGGGAGAGTGGGGAGGAGAGGCGAGGGGGGGGGGGGGGGCGCAGTGCGTGCACATTTCTCTTCCCGCTTGACGTTTTGCTGAAGTTTGTACGCCACTTGAGCCCGCCGTCTCCCTCGCTAATGATACCAGCCGCGGCTCTCTGGGGAACGGCGTCCGTCGCCGCGCCTGGCTTTCACATTTCCAGCACCAGGTATTTTGGGATACGCAAGCGAGCGGGGGACTGCGAGGCACATCATTCCAAGAGCTCGTCGTCGTGTGGCTCTCTGCCTCTCTGAATCTCTTCCTCCCTCCTCTCCTCTCCTCTCCTCTCTCTCCAATCCAATCCGCTCCGCTCCGCTCCGACTCCTCTTTCTTGTTGTTGTTGTACTTCTGCATACGCAGACGTTCTCCGTCGCACTCGAGCTCTCTCCCTCTTCCTTTCTTCCCGCCGCCTCCCTTTCTCTTTCTCTTTTCCCCTCGTACTTTTTTTTTTTTTGATTTGATTTGGCGAGGATGATTTCAAGTGTGCAGGGGGAGAAGAAGAAGAAGAAGAAGAAGAAGAAGAAGAAGAAGAAAAGTGCGTGCGCAGGGGGGGCAGGGTGGGATGGGGGTGGGGGGGGGGGGGGATCTTTTTATTAACTTATTCATTGTATGTGAAATCAAGAGGTTTTTTCCTCCACACCCTCCCCACCACCACCATCCTCTTGGTTAAGGCAAATGAATGTTTAAAGAGGTAATTTACTGGGCCCTGGCAGGATCCACATTGTGTATTACACAAACAGGCGGCAACAAAAGGAAATTCTAATCTAGACAGTAACACGAGTGCAGCGAGGATCCTCGGCGGGGGGCCCGGATGAATTATACAACAATCTGTGTTCTCCCTCGTTTCATTTAAGGGCCTGTTTTTCAAGGCTATCGCCGGGCTGCAACTTCAGAGGGGGGTGCGGGGAGGGAGGGAGGGGTGGTTGGGGTTGGGGAGGGGGGGCCTCCGAGGTCAAGCCCATATTGACAAATATCAAGAGGCAAAGAAGTAGCGGCAGCCCAAAATGCAGATATGAATAAGTGAAAGCAAACAGATGAGCAAACATAAAGCAAAGGGGGGGGAGAGGAGGCAGCGGGCGCACTCGTCTCATTGGCCGTTAACACAGACAGAGAGAGAGAGAGAGAAACACTAAACACCAGGTCCCAGACATGGTTTTCCAAGGAAGTGGGAGAAAAAAAACCCAAAGCAAAACCAAAAAGAAACGTGGAAAGTAACCACGTCGCCTTTCTAAATGGGAAGTCGTGCTTCCTGTGACGGCGGCTGTCAGAGCCTCCGAGGTTTCTGCCGCATCGGCACAAACTGAGTGTGTCAGCTGCCGGACTGCTGCCCCCCAGGTCCCGCTGTCCCCCAGGTTCTACTGCCCCCCAGGTCCAACTCTCACCCCCCAGGTCCCACTGTCACCCCCCAGGTCCCACTGTTCCCCCCTAGTTTTACTGCCCCCCCCCAGGTCCCCAGGTCCTCTGCCCCCCCAGGTCCCACTGTCACCCCCAGGCCCCACTGTTCCCCAGGTTCTACTGCCCCCCCAGGTCCAACTCTCACCCCCCCTGGTCCCACTGTCACCCCCCCCAGGTCCCACTGTCCCCCAGGTCTTGCTGCCCCCCAGGTCCAACTGTCACCCCCCAGGTCCCACTGTCCCCCAGGTTCTGCTGCCCCCACTGCCCCCCCAGGTCCCACTGTTCCCCAGGTTTTACTCACCCCCAGGTCCCACTGTCCCCCAGGTCCTGCTGCCCCCCCAGGTCCCACTGTCACCCCCCAGGTCCCACTGCCCCCCAGGTCCCACTGTCACCCCCCGGTCCCACTGTTGCCCCCCCAGGTCCAACTCTCGCGCCTCCCAGGTCCCACTGTCACCCCCTAGGTCCCACTGTCCCCAGGTCTTACTTTTGCCCCCAGGTCCTACTGTAACCCCCCAGGTCCAGCTGCCCCCTGGTCCCACTGTTGCCCCCCCCCAGTCCAACTCTCCGCCCCCAGGTCCCTGTGCCCCCCTAGGTCCCACTGTTCCCCAGGTCCTGCTGCCCCCCCGGTCCCACTGTCGCCCCCCCTGGTCCCACTGTCCCCCAGGTCCCACTGTCACCCCCAGGTCCTACTGCAACCCCCCCAGGTCCCGCTGCCCCCCAGGTCCTGCTGCCCCTCCATGTCCCATTGTCCCCCCAGGTTCTACTGCCCCCCAGGTCTCATTGTCACCCCCCAGGGTCCCACTGCCCCCAAGGTTCCACTGTCGCCCCCCAGGTCCCACTGGCAGGGGTGGTGAATCACTGGCGCACATGGCATGCTTTATTTTGGATAATTTATTTCTTCAGCGTACGGTGGGAGGAGCCTTCCAGAAACGGTCCGATGATTTTTCACTCCTGCTTGTTGCGTAACAGCTCGGCCTGCCGCGGCGCCCGGTGGCTCGTTGCAACCTTTTATTTTTAACTTCCCACTGATGTTCTCTCAAATGAGCGGCGGCATCGACGGCGGCGGCGGCGGATGACGCCGATGCCGGAGTCTTTGAACCCAGGAACACAGTGAGAGCGGAGGAGCAGCAGCCGCCTGCCGGACACGTTCTCACTCTCCCTCGCTCGGCCCTCTCTCTCTCTCTCTCACCTTCCTTCACTTTCACTTTCTAGCGGCTGAGATTTGTTTTCATTTTTTTTGTTCATTTTTTCCCCTGCAACGGGAGCATCAGGTGGTGACGGGATTGTCCAGCCACCCCGACTCACCTCCTGTCACCCACCGCCCCACCCTCACCCCACCCTCCGCCTCGCTCCGTCACACCTCAAACAATCAACAGGTCACATGGCCTCTGACCCCGCCCCCCTCCGCCACCCGCCTGTTCCCGACAGGATGAGTTTGACCTCTGACCCTTTGAGCTGACAGCTCAATCAGCTTTTCTTTTTTTTTGTATGGCACCAGTCATAGCTGAGACAGAAGAGACCCCCCCCCCCCATCCCCCACCACCACCCACCCAGACTCAACCTCCTCCTCAGCCCTCAGCAGCCACCTCAGTTTTTATCTCACGCTTCGACACGGCGAGTCACTTTGAGCAGGTCCATCATCGCCGAGAAAGAGAAAATCAATCGAGCACTTTAAGAATCTAAAGCACGTTGCTGTTGTTTTGCTTCGCCCGGAACTTTAAATGTTCTGACCTTGACGCTGCCGACCGCCGTTTGATTGGCGAGGCAGGATTAAACAGAGTTGGCGGCGGGCGGCGGCGCGTTGGAGGGACTCCGATGCAAATCTGAAGCCCTGGAAACTGGCAGCGGCGGAGCAGCAGCCACTGATGTCGGCTGCCTCCTGGTCCTGGCGAGCTGCTCCGCTGGCTCCGCCCCCTCCCTGGCTCCACCCCCTCTCCCTCCCGGGGACCCGCAGCCAGTCGATGGCGACGCTCAGAGGAAGTTAGCGGCCTCTCGCTCTCCAGGGGCCGGCGCCTCCTCTTGATTCCGCCGGTTCCGTCGAGAACCGAAAGGGAGGTAAAGATGAAAATAAAATAAAAAAATAAAATATGAAATATGAAAAAATAATAAAAAAACCCACCCCTGCTATGCCGTGTGTGGGCTTCACACAACTGTAAAACTGCGTCATCAGCACAAAGATAAAACTCTTGTGTTTGCGCTTGCGTGTGTGTGTGCGTGCATGCGCGTGTGTGTGTGTGCATGTGTGTGCGTTCGTGCGTGTGTGTGTGTATTTTAGACAAGGTGCCTGCCCTGGAGCTAGATAATGTGAACAGAAGCAGATGGGGAAACTTAAACGCACACCCACTAGGGTATCGCAGAGCTGGCACAAAGTAATAAGAGGTCTTAGAACATCTCCCAGCCGAGTCGATGCCAGCGCTCCCTCTCTCTCCCTCTCTCTCTCTCTCTCTCTCTCTCTCTCTCTCTCTCTCTCTCTCTCTCTCTCTCTCTCTCTCTCTCTCTCTCTCTCTACAGTGCTGAAACCGGATGACAAAGAGAGTGCAGGATGGAGCGAGGGAGCTGGTGAGGGAGGACTGGGGAGTGTTTTGTACAGCTGAATGTGCGAGTGCCAGCACGTGTGTTTGGTGCCGAGCCTCCACTTTTTGTTTTGCTCTTTATTTTCTTTCGTTCTTTCTTCCTTTGTTTTTTTTTTTTATTTTTTATCTGTGCATATTTCTATTTATTTATCTATCCTGTCGACTCGCCGTCCTCCTCTCCGTCTCCTGCTCCCCGCCCGTTCCAAACACCGCCGGCTTTTGTGGGACGCCGAGACGGCGAGTGATTCACACCGATTCTGCGTTTCAACAACATTTGTTTTAAATGGAGAGAAAAAAGAACGAAAACAAAAAGAGGGAGTGTAACAGCGGAGCAGCTACATTATTTAAAAAAAAAAAAAGAAGAAGAAGATTTTGGCCTAAAATCAAGGCCGTGCTCATCCGTTACGCAGACAGGATAAAACATGCAGACGGCCGAGGAGTGCAGTGTTGTTTTTAACAGTGTGCAGCCAATCACGGCCCGGCGAGGCCTTTCAAACACAGCCAGGCTGGAAAAAATCAGATGGCTTTTCAAAAAAAAACCTGATGGTTCCACTACTGCAGCTCAAAGCCAACTTGTCATTATTTTATCTTTCTTTTTCTAATTTTATTTCAACCCAACTAACGGCTTTTCTTAATGTACATGTGCAATGTGTCACATGAGGAATGAAGCTGTTCATCATCTCCTCATTTGAAAATAATAGGTCTTGCAGCTGCAGATGTCACACTGTCAAATGTTGCTGCTCGGTGTTGTCGCGCTGTCTGTGTTCGACCAAAGGCCTCCACAAGTGTGTGTTCTCATGTGTGTTTACAAACCCGCAGCATTCATAAAAGTTGATTTAGCATTTAGAATAGCCGCTGCGCACTCGCTGGTCCCTCTGGACAAACAGAGCAGCAACAGCACGGACTGATGGATTTCACCGTCTGTCTCACAAACAATCTCTCTCACACACACACACACACACACACACACACAAAGAAAGAGAAAAAATGAGAGAGAAGACTCACACAAAAGTAAAATATGCTGTATTGGGGGAGATGGGAGAGCTTGGATTTATGGTACTTTATAGATTATGAATTGGCTGAATGTTCAACAGATTTATTTATTTATTGATTTTTACCCCAGGGCCTCTACTGTAAGTTGTGATATTAGGCTGCATTAAATTGACTGAAGTAGTTTTGATCTGACTAAATGGCAAAAACTCCACATGAATTTAGAGGGAAGCTTATTTCTCACTTCCTGTCATAAATATGTATATGTGTGTATATATATATATATATATATATATATATATATATAAATATATATATACACACATATGTGTATATATATATATACATATATATATATAATATATATATACACACATATGTATATATATATATATATATATATATATATATATATATATATATATATATATATATATATATATATATATATATAAATGGCCTTCAGATAAACACAAATATGCTTATATTTGTTTAACATGAAACTTTCATTTGACTGCCTCCAGCAAGACAGTTCTGGATTGTTTGTATTGTTGCATGAAATAATAACAAAAAATACCATCCAAATATCAAATAGATATAAAATGAAATGCCTAAAATTTAATTTAAGAAAGTATAAATCAATAAATGCTATTTATTTTTGTTCATAAAAGCAACTGGACATTGAAGTTACATGGAGGCAGATTTGGAAAAATAATTCTTGAGTTTCCCTGAAATTAATATAAAATGAAAAAAAGACAATTGACTGCATCTACAGTAGACTTCTTCTGTTATTTATAACCAAAGTACTGTTCTGTTATAGAGACATTTTTTTAAATTAATTAATTAATTAATTAATTAATTAATTAATTAATTTATTCATTCAAATGGATCCTTGAGATTGTTTATACCTTTTTCTTTTCCTGCTTTTAAAGAATGCATTTCTGCCACCAACGAGCCCCTCGCTGACGTTTAACATCTCGGGGTCAGCCACGTTGCCAAAGCCATCTCGATTAAGATGAGATTTCCATAAATAAAGCTCAAGTAATTCAGCTCATCAATCATGCAAAGTGCTCCTACCCCCCCTACCCCTCCCCTACCCCCCTTGCCGGCCGGCTCCGCCGCCGTGCGTCACATTTTTTCGCAGAGTCACGGGGACCAATCCGTCAGGGCCGTAAATCAGCCGCGCATCTCCGCCGCGCCAGCCAGCTGAGGCGAGCCGGGGGTGAAACCACGGCCAAGAGCTGCGTCCCACCACAATCACATGCACATGTTGCTGCCTTGTGGGTGGGTGCTGCTGAGGTCAAGGGGTGTGTGTGTGTGTGTGTGTGTGTGTGTGTGTGTGTGTGTGTGTGTGTGTGTTAATAATGAGGTGAGCTCGATCCTCTCCAGTCCCACAGAAGTCGGCTCCACCCCCCCCCCCCCACCCCCCAACATTATCTCCACAGACGTACGCGGACGGAAGGGAAGAGTGATGAGAGCGAGATTTCCCCGGCCCGATGAAGATGGATGGTGGATCAATGAGCCGAGGGCAGAGCGATGGGATTCATTGAAAACTTTGTGTCCACTGTATGTTTTAGGGTAAAAAAAAAAGAAAAAAAAAAGGCTTAGTTCCTCAAGCTATCGCTCTGCGTAATGATGTTTAAACGATGATGTATTATTAATTATGCCTCCTCCCCACAAGGTTGCGCTTTAAAGAGCGTTTATGTGCGTAAGAACACAAAGCAGGAAATACGTATGCAGGCCTTTAGTAATGTTATACCAATACTGATAAATAACATATGTAAACAGAAAAGAAACATTTCTATTTATAGCTTCACTGAGCCCAGAATGTCAGTAGATTCGAGGCTGAAGTCTCCTGCCCCCTGCAGGACAGATTGTTTTCAAGTAGTTTTTGGTAACTTTGTCAACCAAGCAGCTCTTTGTTATTTATTTTTGCAGTACTCATTCCTGCCACAAGGTGCTTCTAAATCTTACGCAGTGGTCCTTTAAGTTGCATTAAGCTGAGTTTAAGTGGACGTTTGTTTTCACAGTAAAAAGGTGGTGTTTTTTTGTTCCCAAGAAGTGTGTGAGTTTAAAAGCTAAATGTGCCTTCAGCCAAGTAGCTGCTGATTAACGATTATGGCTTAAAAATATACATTTGATGTGATATTATTACAAGTACTATTATTATTATTATCAGTGATTAAAAAAATGCTTCAAACAAATGTGTAGGGAGAGTTTAGTTTGTGTTGACTTTAGCGGGGATCCTATCTGCTGGTCAGTTGGAGGATCCAGTGTGCGACACGCCGGTTTTTCAGTGCCACATTTTGGTTCAAAACAGCTCAACAGCTGAATTCTCTGAAGTTCCTGATAGCAGCGCAGCAGAAAAGATCAGCCGGCGCACAGACTCATTTCCTTCCCTTTCAAGGTTTAAATTATATCTCAGCGGCTGGAGGGAGAATTAAACTCGCATTTGAAGTGTTGAAGTGTTGAAGTATGTTTCCCCCCTTTTTTTTTTTTAAAAAAAAAAAATTATAGCGTGTGTGATGATGTCACCCGGACCAAAAAAAATAAAAAAAAAAAAAAAACTGCGGTGGATCTGCGGGGTCAAAGTGACACAGACTGTAAATGAATGGATGAAAGAGGCCGCGGTGGGACGTCGGCGCCGCCTAGAGACAATCACACAAAGAGGCCAAAAAAAAAGAGAGAGAGAGAGAGAAAAGAACGACAACACGCGGACGTTCATGCATAAACAGGCCACGTGCCACCGGCTGCCGTTTGATTGATGAGGAAATAGATGGCAAATTGCAGTGTCCGTCTTGATGGATGACATCATTTGGCCCCCGTTGTGCTGATCACGGCTGTGTGCCAGACCAGCGGCTGGCGCGACGTCCCCCCCCCCAACTCCACCACCTCGCCCCCACCCTACAGCCGCCCCCCATCCCGGCCTCTCGCTCACAATTGATCAGTGGGAATTTTTTTTTGTTGTCACGCCGGCCTTTTTTGAATTTAATGCTTGAGGAGCGAAGAGCAGCCGACGCAACTCTTTACCGCCTCTCGCAGTCCCCTGGACACCCCACCCCCCCCCCCCCCACCACCACCACCACACCCACATCCATCTTTATCTGGGGGGGTGTCCTTGACGTGACAGACCCAGTGGCGGCGCTTGTTTGTTTAGCTTCACACATAGACAAATCCCTCTGTGTTAAGTGACCCTCCCACCCCCAACAGATTGATGATTGTTTACACAGGTTCAATTAGAGGAGGGTGTCGAGACGACAGCGGCTATTATTGCAGGCCGGACTGAAGAAGATGGGCAGCGACTGTCGCGGCGCTTCATGTGTTTGTTTTTTTCTCCCGCCTGCGTTTGTTCTCGTCCTCAAAACTGCTGCAAACGTCGTCAGACCTCTCGTTTGTCTCCGCCACCTGCTGGTCTGCCAGAGAATTTTTGTTAAAGCCTCTTCAAACAGCGAGTCCTGACATTAGACAGCCGCCACCCCCACCCCCTCCCAAAATACACAAACCTCCTATTTTTATTTATTTATTTATTTATTTGAATAAGGTGTGAATCAGTGTGAGGGAGGAGCCGCTCCGCCGGCTGCCTCTGGATTTGCTTGTCACATCAGCAGACGAGTGCATCCGTCCTCAGTCAGGTTGCAAAGGGCTCTGCAGGCAGGCCGCCTTCTCCCAGAGGCTTATTTTGCCATCCAAGCGCCGCCTCATATTCAGATAGGACTGACAGGTGAAGAAGAGTCTGGCGGCGGCGGTGGCGGCGGCGGCAGCTCTTGATTGATGGTGTGACGGAGGGCCGGGTTTATGAGCCACGGCCAATCTGAATATTGAGAATGTCGTGTCACTTATATTAAGAATTATTTGACAATGCATTATGTCGGAGATGTGTCACACAGAAAAGGATGGGGGTGCCCGTCCCCCCTGTAACCCTCCCACATGGCTGAAATTACAACCTGTGGGGCGGAGCAGGAAGTGAGCCCGCCCCCCCGCCCCATGTCAGTCCTCTGTGGACGGCTTTGACACGGGGGCCTGATTGTCAGGGGCCCCTCCTGGCTGACTCAAAGTTAGTCACTGCCAACATAGATGATAAATAAAATAAAGCATCAGTATGCATGGGTTTTGCTGCTTGTCGTCTTTGCTCTGCATTGTTGACCTCCACCTTCACTTTGCCGTCGGCTCTCGGCTCCGTAGAAACTTTTCAAGCTGAGCTTGCAGCTTTGAAAGCAGCAGCAGAACTCTCATTTTTCTTGATGATTCAAAAGCACGACAATTTTTTTTCTGTCTGTGCAGCTTTAACATGAAAAACTGCTTTTTGTTGTTTATTAGGCCATTGACAGACCAGAGTCAGAAACCTGTTGGGTTATTTCATGTCTCAACGTCTCAGTGATTGGACGCGGTTTCTTACTCTTCCTCTGTGGTTTTTAACGCAGCTTGCAGTAGTCACCCATCACAAGTCTATCTATCTATCTATCTATCTATCTATCTATCTATCTATCTACAAAAATCTACTATTGTGTCTTCGTCACTTTCTGCTGATGTTTTATTTTTTTTAGTTTGTTTTTTTAAACCAGTTAACAACTCCTCTGAGTTTATTGGTTTCTGTTCCGTGGAAGTTTAAGAGTCCAATAAACATGCTGTTGCAGATTCATCCTCGGGGCTTTTTCACACTGCCGACAACATGGTGTGAACAAATGGCTTCCACCTGTCTGGCCGTGCCCTGCGTTACGCTGCGGCTAATCTTAGCCTTCTGAGCGGCCTGGGCAAAAGCTTGGAGGACGTTTGGTTTGTTGGGAATTCCTTAATAAGACTTAATCAGTTAATTCTGACAGCCTTTGGCGGACTGTTTGTCCGCTTGAATTGCATGTCAACACAAAGCATCGTTGTTGTTGTTGTTGCGGCAGCTGCAGCTTTCACCGTGCAGGTTATTTTTTTTCCACCTCCCTCTGTGTTTCTCTCTCTCTCTCTCTCTCTTGCTCCCTCTCTCTCTCTCTCTCTCTCGCCGCCGCCGCGCTGCTGCGTGAACTGAACATGACAATAAAAAGTGGAGCCGTAATGACTTCAAGGAGTTAATCTGATATTCATTTAGATGTTCGCCGCCTTCCTCCAAATGGTGGAGGAAACAAATCATTGGCCCTTTAATGATAATCAATGGCTGATCCCCGCCCCCGCCCCTCCCTGCCTCGCCCCACCCCACCCCACCCACCGCCAAGGCTATATTTGCCCCGTGCATCATCTGGTGTGCTCTGTGTGTGTGTGTGTGTGTGTGTGTGTGTGTGCGTGGTGGGCTGTGCGAGGCGTTGCTAGGTGTACTCTGAGAGCCGTGTGTTTTTCCTGTGGGGGTCTCCCTGGCTGACCCCCCGACCCCCTCTTTCTCGGAGGACAGCCAGCTAAGAAGCAGGCAACATATCAAAGAGTGGGGGGGCAGCGCCAGGCCACTGGGTTTCTGGCAAAATCATCTCAATAAATAAATATCACAAGACACCGCTGGAGGGGAGGGCTTTGAAGTGGGGGGGGTTGAGCCCCGTTCCCTCTTTTCTCTCTCGCTCTTTCTCAACTTTAATACCGGCGCTTCTCCTCCCGCGTCTTCACTCGCAGCCAAACCCTCGCCGCTTGCTCTGACAAAATGGCTCATGCGTTGCTCCCGTATACACCAAACTCGCCGACGCCAAACGTTCGGGGTCTGGCGGTTTTCCTCTCAGAGGAGGATGAGAGTTGCCGTGTTTTTTTGGGGAGGTTTCCACTATCGACGGAGAGTCGAGTCCAGGTTCGCTTTTTTTTTTTGAATTCTTTTCTTTTACTTTCCCCTTCGTAATATTGAAACGCATGGGCGAAAATCAAACGTTTGCGTGCTTTGAAAAGATTTTTTTTTTCTGTCTCCCGCACTCTCGTTTTAATTTTCTTTTTTAACCAAGCTCAGATCGGCTTTAATTGTTTTTCCAAGGCAAGACAAGAAAGGACTATTGTGTAGAAGTGAGCTGTCAATCTTATATCAATGGCTGCGTGTCAGCGCCCAACTGTGACTAAATTATACCCACAATGCAACTTCACGGGGGGAAAATTTCCTTCCCGTCGTCTCTCTTTCTGAAACATCATCAACCAGCCTCAGTTTCAATTTTAATTGCATCTAAATTCCCTGTAATCACATATTTATCAAGGCAAGTCGGCGATGGCGGAGTGTTTGTTTTTTTTTTTAAGAAGATAATGGCTGGTGAAAACAAAACAAAACAAAAAAATGTTTGGGGACACTCAGCATCACGGCACAAAGAAGGGAATTGCAGCATTTTTGCGGGCTGTTGCCTCAGTCCATCACTAGACAGAGACGCTTTTTTGTGTGACCCTCGGGGATGTATCACATTGTCTGCTTTATGGAAGAATAAACACACACACACACACACACACACACACACACACTCTCACACACAGCACAATCCATTGTGTTTTTCCTTTTGCGGGATTGGCTCATACTTGTGTCTGCAAACACTAAAGTCGAGCGCCAAGCATCGAAAAAATAGCTGACTAGCCCAAAATACATCTGCTGCAATTTCCAGCAGACTGTGAAATGTTAAACTCCGCCTGCGCCGCGTGTCCAGAGTGTAACGTTTGTCAGGGCTTTTGTTGTGATCCAGCGATGAAAATGAAGTCTTCTCAGGTCAGGAAGGTTTTTTTTCTTTTCTTTTCTTAGGAAAAAGAAAATCAAAAACACCTCATGATCACAGTCTGAAAATGTATCTTCCATCTGCTTAATTTATAAACAGCATCATTCAATACTGTAGCTTGAAACTTCATGAAAACAGCATATTTGGCCATGTGTTTGCAGCCTGCAGCTAAAACCAAACTTTTAACTTCAAATCAAATGTACCCCATATGTTTGCTTAAACAACAGTAGAACTGGCGCATCCCATGTAACGCAGGCTCGTTCTTCATCGTCACACCTGCCTGGTCAGAGCAGCTTTCCTCTCCTAGCGGGTTTTTTTTTTTTTTTTGAACACCTGACAGCAGGATGGAAAACAGGCTGGAGGCGGAGACACCGGATCAGCGGCAGCGTGACACCAACATCCATCAGGCTTAGAGAGTGGTCAATAACACTGGGCTCGCACTATTGAGAGGCAACAGAGTAGATTTCAGTGTGTGTGTGTGTGTGTGTGTGTGTGTGTGTGTGTGTGCGCACTGGTTAAACACTCGGCAGTACAGGGGGGTTAAACTGTGTCTCCCCGGGGAATGTGTTATTGACCAGCCCAAATTAATTTTCAACAAGCCTCTTCAGGGTAGACTAGAGATGGATCACGGCTGTGAAGGGCCTCACGCGCTTCTCTCCAAGGTCTGCAGAGGAAGCGAGCGGCCGCCTCGCTCGCCCCCGCCTCGGCTGAGCGACGGCGGCTTTTTGTTTGCGCTTCACTAGGACGTCTTTCCGTTTTGTTTGGTTTTGGTTTTTTTTTACAGGAAGTAGCGTTTGTCATCATCCTTTTCCACCCCCAATTTTATTTTTTTTCCGTAACTCCTCTCCCCTCCCCCACAGGTGGCGCTGAGCACAGTCATTATTTGGGGATATGGATGTGAATATGGATTGAGGCGTGTGTCTGTGTCGTCGACGTGCCTCGGCTGAGGGAAGTCGAGCAGCGTGGAAAAAAAAAAAAGAGGCCTCGTTGTTAATTTGAGCACCTCGACTTATTAGTTTGGTTTTGATCCGTGGCAGGCGGCGGCAGGGTGTCATCCTGTCGCTTGGGTTTTTTTTTTTCCTCTCCCACTTTGAATGGTACAAGTGACAAAAGGCCTCCCACCCACACATACGCACACACACATGCACAAACACACACACACATGCAGAGAGAGGGAGAGAGAGAGGGAGTAGCTGGCGCGGTGTGATCACTGCACACCGAGCTTGTCAGCGCTAATCTCCTTTAAAATGGCTCTCTTGTCTTACACGGCGCGTTCGCAGCACATCCTCGGCGCCGTAATTGTGTCTGCTCGATGAGACTCGTCGTCCCACTTTTCCTTCTTGGCGGCGGCAAACTCCTCTCGCGCAGCGGCAGAGTCGCTGCACGGCGCCGCTTGAAGTCGCGCCTGACTGAGCAGGTTGAAAATCCCGCAACTCTCAGCCACGTCCCCTCCTCCTGCTTTCTAATCTCCCATCACAAAATACTGTGTGTGTGTGTGTGTGTGTTTTGGTGGTGGTGGGGTAATCAGAAGTAATGTGCGCCTTGGAAAACACCACCCGCTCCCACCGTCAGCAGCGGGACAAAGCTGCATCCAGCAGGAAGTGACGGGGGAGCGAGCGGAGCTAATTGACGACTGGCTGCCTGCCTCTCGGCCTTTATTCAGCACCGTGCCGAGGCTTTGAAGGCTTGGGTTGCCAGGCTTGTTTCTGAGAGGAGAGTGAATTACTGTATTACTGCACCTCTCTGTACCTCTCCATCTGTCACTAATAACACTGATTACTTTTATTTTACCCTCTTTTAATCTGCTGTTATGGCCAATGTGTAGACCCACATAGGGCTGCGGGACTTTATTGTCATGGTTGGCCAACACATACACACACACAAAACTTTCAGTGTGTAAACTGAAATTCAAAAACAGTTGAAACATCTTTGATACGAACAAACTGATTGTTATAGTTTTGATTCTTGAGATAAACATAAAGACAACGTAGAAGATTCTCCAACCCAGGCATGGGCAAACTACGGTCCGGGCCCCATATGTGGCCCGTTAAGGTTGTTAATCCACCCGCCAAACTTTTTGGTGGGATGGATTTTTTTGTCTTTATTAATTGTAAATAATTCATAAAATGGCTGTATATCATCCATTCTGTTTTGTAAGAGTCATTTCAATAAAGAGCTAAACACCGTACATGTTTTCTGCATATCCCATCATATATGTTTTTCTCCGATGAAGTGGGTCACCAAAACACTCCATCCATCTGCTGCTGCTCCGGCCCCTCTGTCAATTTTTAGAACCCACTGTGGCCCCAGCAGTCAAAAAGTTTGCCCAGCCCTGCGCTAACCCTCAGTATCTGCAAGGTTACTGCTTTGGAGTCGACACCACGGCTCAAATCTGGTCGGCCAACTTTTGGAGAACCTCTGTGAATTAGCCTGGCTGCCATAATAGCACATCAAGGTTGGATAACAGGGTTAGGGTTGGGGTTGGGGTTGGGGTTATAGAGAGGGGAAGGACCCTGTCTACTCCATCTCTGGGGGTGGGGTGGGGGGGGGGTGCTCTGTCCTTCCCCTGGCAAGACAACCTGGCGGTTCAAGAACTTGACCTTACAACGACAGCCATAACAGACCGCAGTATGGATCTATATTAATATTTAAAAAATTATAATACAGGACTAGCTATCAGCCGTTTCTGTTCTGTCAAACCAATTTATTAAAAAAAAACATCATTTTTTCCCTTTTCCCTCTCCAAATTTCTGCGGCTCCCCACCCCCAGCGCCCCCTGGCGGCCAGACACTTGTAAACTACTGTTGTGGAGTACTGTGAAACTGCACCATACACATTTGGGTCACTGCTTTAGAGTCAATACCAGTCGGCCAACTTTTGGAGAAACTCTGTGAACTGGCCTGCCATAATAACACATGAAGGTTGGCTAACGACACGCTTTCTGATCTCAGGGCTGAACAGTGAACACAGACTGCGGCCGTCTAATCAGAGCTGCTCCATTTAATAAGGTTTTAACCAGACTGATAAAAATCCCATTTGTCAAGCAGGAATTTTTTAAATTGGACGTGGAGTTTAATCCCAGATCAGATGCGGGTTAATGAGACTTGAATGTCATCTTGTGTGTTTTGTGTCGTCAAATGTGATGCATTGTTGGTCTTTTGTCTCAGTATTTTTTGCTGGGATTTCTTCTCTGTGATGTTGTGTGTTGTTAATGACGGCAGACAAATTTCAGACCGATGCTGGAAGGTGTCAATCGTTCCGTCAATCAGTGTTTTGCTGCCCGGCCTGCGCTCTTTGTGTCCGCACGTCATTCTCCTTATATCACTATTAAGTTGTCGCGCGCTATTATGTCCTGGAGTCCCTTTCTTTCTTTTCGTCCAACCCCAAGGACAAGTGGTTCTCTGCTCTTCAAAGCCATTCTCTTGCTCCGCAGCGCAGGACTTCATTCTGTTTTGATGTTCTGCCCATAATACAACTTGATTGAAATTGTATTTTGCCGTATTTAGTGCACATTGTTGAGCGGTTTGCGACGCCGCCTCCAGGATGTCCGGCGTCTCTCAATGGAGCTACTTGATTACGCCGCAGCTGAATGGCAGCCATTTTATTGATTTATTTATTTATTTTGCCTCTTTAATTCCCTAGGCAGAATCTTGGTCGCTGCTGACGGTTCAAGTGGGCCGGCAGACAAAGTGGAACAGATCTTTTCCCATTGGCAGTGACCAAATGCATTACCTTTTTATTCATTTATTTATTTATCTATTTCTCAAGCGGACACAGGTCACGGTCAGCAGAACAGCGTCGCCGCCCTCTCGAGCAGAAAGAGAGGAGATTGCCGGCCCCGCGCCGCTAATTCAATATTAACAGAAAGGAGAAGGAGATACAGCTGTTTGGTTTTTTTTTTCAGAAAGACTTCGCTCTGGTAATTTTTTTTCCTCTCATCCCAAAGTAGTGAGCCTTGTTACCGCGTCTCCGCAGAGCTCCGCGAGTGAGAGAGAGTGAGAGAGAGTGAGAGTGAGAGAGAGAGAGAGAGAGAGAGAGTGAGAGGCGACCCGCTGCTTAGCTACTTTTCCAAGGTCACAGCCTGTGATGATGAGTAGCAGAGCTGACTCCATACATCTGGACTTCATTATAGGAGGGCTGGAAAACTCTGGGCTATCATTCCTGCTATCTGCCGAGGGAGATGGAAGGCAGCCACACAATCCAACTTAGCAGGGGTCGTCTTCCATCTTTTCCTAGTTTTTTGTGCGTGTGTGTTTTGTTTGGGGGGGTTGTGGAGGGAGTGGGGGGTTTTATGGGGGATTTGTGGGGGGGCTGGTTTGCCTTCCATCTTCCCCTCATTTTCCCTCTTGTTCGTGCTGTAACTCCGTCTTTATCTTTGCGCCCTGAAGTCTCTGAAGTGGCGTGCGTTGATGCAGAAGCCATGTTTGCCGCGCTTGTCGGGACTGAAGCGAGGACTGAAGCGCTCGTCAGTGCTTTAACTTCCAAGCGTGCTCCCCTCTCGCTCGACACGACCACCCCCCGTACCCGCTCCCCCACCCCCGACCCCCCTTTTATTCACTTTGCTGAGAAAGTTTCTTCTTCCTCTCCCGCGTCGCAAGTCGGAGCTCCTCGCCGCCGCCGCCCCGTCTCGCCCCCAGGACAGTCAACACCTAGCCACATGCCTCGTAGGCTCGCCAGGAGCTCCGCACCGCTCTACCCACTGATTGCTACTCAGGAAAGGAGGGAAAAAAAGAAGCGAGCCCGACACTCGGCTGTTTCCACACCGCCATTTGTTGTGCTACGTGCTGACAAGCGATGCATCAAACGGACCGCGTTCACGTACTCCTCTTCCTCGCCTTCGTCAAGCCACGGGCGCTGTTCCCTGAGATCTTTTTTTATTTTATTTTTTTTTCATCCTTACCACCTACCAAGCCGTGCTCTCGCCTACTGTGTATATTGTTGAAGAAGACGCATTTTCTTTTTTTTTTTCTTTTTTTTAGCTGCGCACCGGAGTGAGTGGATCAAGCGCTGTGGCTCAGAGGTGAAGCTAGCGCCTCCCAGAGCCATTCATCAAACCCAATGTTGTAGGTTTTGAAAAACTGAAAAAAAAAAATCGACATACTATAGGTTGTTGTTTTTTTCGAGGGCAAAAAAAAAACTTGAAACACTTGAAAACTCACTGAAATGAATGTCCTGTGATAGTTTAGCATGACAAAGAGTGGCAGAATACAAAATCTTAATATGTCCAAAGATTGAAAAACCGGCGTGCGATAGTAGTTATTTTTTCAAGGGCAACAAAAAACATGTTAAAACAGCTTAAAACTCACCAAAATGACCATTGATATGAAAGTTTAGCATGACACAGAGTGTTACAACTAAAAAGACATATGATAAAATAAAATAAAACAATAATTACTTCAAACGTGAAAATTACTCACTTCCGGTTCGTCAGCAGTCAAAGGTCAGAGGATATAAAATTTAGGTCTTGATGTAACAAATCTGTCGGTTTTTGTCCAATGTCTCTACGACCTTCCTAGTGGCCACACGGGCGATTTTAGTTTTTCTAGGGGGCGCTATGGAGCAGATTGTTTTTTTATATACATTTTTATTTATTTATTTTTTAAATAGATTAGATTTTTTTCACCAGTTTTGACATGTGTGCAAAATTTGGTGAGTTCTGGAGCATGTTCACTGGGTCCAATTGGGGTTCGAAGTCGCTTAAGTGCAAGAAAAAAAGGAGAAACAAACAGAACAGGTCTGTAATGCAGGGTTTATTCCAGCATCTGATATGTTTATATACGCAACACGGAAAACTGGATGCTTAAAAATACCCCAACCGGAGACTGAAGTCCATGTAAAGGCAGAGAGGGAAACAGCCAGAGAGCCATTATTGATATGCGGAAGCTAAAGTTGCATCACCTTGAGAGTTCGGAAAGGTGAAAAACAACACAGCCGCGACCGGCTTTCTTTCTTTTTCTTTCCCTTTCTGTTTCCCTCTAGTGAGATGTCACTTCAAAAACAAGCCGACCAAGAAATGTTACTGTGCTGAAAGAATGTCAGCCGGTTACAATGGGGCTGCTTAATGAGGTACTGTGGCAAACTTTCAGGCAGGCCAGAATATGAATTATTTGTCATTGGCTCTGTGTATGTGTGTGTCTTTGGAAAGGGCCCAGTGCAAAGCGGGATGAAGGCGGGCCTTGATGGAGAGATGTGGCACTAGCCCGGGGGCTTGCTCCACTCTGAGGGTAGTTAGCTTGCTGCATACCGCCATCATTAGGGACTAGGGCACTTGCGCGGGGAAGGTGACACACAAGCCAACGTGGAGACGGCAGCACACACACCACACACACACACGCGCAACACCTGTGTGTACGCTCTCTGCACATCTCTCCTGCAGCTCTCGCAGTGCCCTGGCCTCACACTTATTTTCAGCACACCTGCAGCTTCTGCAGCGAGTCCAACAGTACCGTCCGGTCGAGCCGACGTGAAGTATAGCGTGTGCATTTAATTAAGAGCAGTCGTTTGACGGTGACTTAAAGAGGAGCCTGCGTATCGTTGACGCTAGCTGAATTCAGCAGGCAACACTGGCTCCGTGTGTGAAGTTCATTTTAAGAGTACCTCGTGGTACTACAGACCAAGGCAGAAACAATGTCCCTTCATGGCAAAATCATTGCTTGAGTCGTCATTTTTATGTGGAACCTTCTCCGGGACCCCTGCTACTTTGCGTTTGTGTACGTCTGGTTCTGACCACCACGTACAAATTTTACAAACTCACCCCAGGTGTGCTGTAGCGGAAGTATGTCATTTTGATTTAGTGCTGCCCCTGGTTGAGTTTTAGTTTCCCTCGCCAATTACATGCAAGAACCCTCAACTGTAAGTGATTTGAGCACAGTTCCCCACCTCATATGGATTTTGGTTTTCAGATATTCCACTGAGTGCATGAATCTGTGCTTCATTTCCAGGAGTACATCAACCCCGACTCTCCTTGTCGCTATGTTGTTTTGTGCTCTTGATCTCTGCTGTCACCGGACCCCACCAACACACACACACACACACACACACACACACACACACACACACACACACACACACACATCCCTCTACTGCAGCACAATACACACAATCTGGTTTTAATGACGCCAAAATTTTTCCGAATAAAGATGGCCTTGTTGCTGGCACTTCAATGGAGAATCCTTTAGGGAACGTATTTGCCGACCAGACTTGCCCACTGTGGCCGGACCCTATTTACGTCTCGGATAAAAGAGACTTTCATTGAGACGGAAAGAGGAAATCTCTCTCAAAAAACTCCCCTTTCATGTGCATTTTTTTGTTCTTCAAGGTGAGAGGACAGAAAGTGGAATGACTTTTTTTTTAGACATAATTCTTGGGAAATTGTTAGGGTAAACTGTGTAGGAGTCATTATGTGGCATGTAAACCTCTAAAAAATGTTTTTTTTTATCTGCTTTACACAAATGTGATTTTGTGCCATTTTCACATCTCGGCTATGTCAATCTCCTATTTGAAAAAACAGAAAACAATTTGGCAGGTCGACTTGTGACAGCAGGTCAGTGTAAACCTCATTTTGATAACAAGAAACAGCAAAGTGGAATGATGTATGTCATGAAACAGGGAATGAAGATTGGAAACCTTTTTTTAAATTATAATAGGAGTCTCTGCAAAATTTAAATTTCACCCATTTCCTGCTTAAATCTCATCTGTGTCAGTGGAGGCACTGGTGACATTTCCTACCTCACATAACCATTCTGGATTTTCTCCAAGCAGGAAATTACCTGTCACCTCATTGCTTCAGTTTCTGCTACTAGAAACTACCCTAGCGCTAACACCAACGCCAGGCAGTTTAGATTAGCAATTTTCAGCTAAAACATGGCGCTAGTGTAAGATAGTGGAAAGTGGGATTGTTAGTCTTCTGGACACATGAATGACGCCACACAAGCAGTATTTGGGCACCTTATGTCTATTTTCGGTTGATTTTGATGCTGGTGTGTGACTACCACTTGTGTCCATGAGATGGTGTTTATTCCTTTCCTCCCAGAAAAGTTTGGGCGAGTATGATATGATATGATATTTTCTGGTGAACTATCCCTTTAATCCTGCCAAACTTGATGTAACTTCAATTTAAATATTGCAGCAACTGTGACTTAACCTGATTTACTGTCGTCATGAGGCGGTTAGTAACACACTTCTTCCTCAGAAGAAATTTGTTCTGATCTTCCACTTTAAAACTTCAAGACAAATGTGGAACATCATTGTATAATACCCCACCCCCAAAAAACAAAAGAAAAACAGTTTAACCAAAGTTATGCTTTGACCACATTCTGCACTTTTGCCACAATCTCTCTTATGTTGGCTGTACTAATTTTCCACAAAGCACTTTCTCTTTCTTTCTTTCTTTCTTTCTTTCTTTTTTTAACTTTGTCTTTAAGACTTTCTTTTCCCTATTTTTTGTAAAGCTTACGGTTTCAAGCAACACAAAGGAATACAAAACCATTCAGTGTGTACAGACCTTGCTGTTATGTGTGTCTTTGACATCAATATCTTTGTTCTCCTTTTCACTTGTTGCCGTCTTCAGCAGTACCACAAACTTGTACCTCGTAATAAGGAACGACATCTCTTCTGAATCCTGTATATATTTTTTCTCCTCCTCCTCTCCGACAATCGAGAAGAAGAGGGAGAAAAAGAATCAGTGGGCTCCATTTTATCCTTTGACGTATGACTTAAAACTTGAGATCGTGAGATATTGTTGAGAACGGTGGCGAACAGCCTGACAATTACTGGAGTTCTTTTGGAGCCCTGCGAATTGTGTCGACGCTCTTCTCTTTGGGGCAGCACATTAGCGTGCTGGCGAGAATAAATGAGTGTTTTGCCACCGTAACAATGAGGGTCACGGCTGGGCTTGGATGTGCCGGAGACGCTTCCAGACGCAACGTAATTTTAGGGATCTGTATTGAAAAGAAGAAATCTCCCTTTAAAGTGAAGAGCACCTTGGGAGACGTGCCTGCGCCGAGAACCCACCACCAACCAGGCGTGACCCTCTTTCTGTTCCTGTGTCTTGTTTCAGTATTAACCTAATTGGGGTGAAAAGAGGAATGTCATAACGGAGGACAACACAAAATGCGTTTGCACGGAAGCCTTACAGAAATCTCCGGTGCATGTTTACGCTACGATGGCCACTTCTTCAACCTCTCAATTTCTCTTTCCACCACCGTGATCAGGGCCAGAGGTGTTTCTCTTTTTTTCCTCTTTCAAATAACATCCGAAACACAATGTTTCCTTGTGTTGTTCGCCTCAGTCCGGGGGACATACTGTATTTAATACTACACAGTTTTGTTTTGTTTTTTTCACATTTGTATGCTCGCCTGTAGTGATGGCCTTCAATGTTGTTCGTCCACATCATGTAGACATAAAAAAAATGTCATTTCTTTACTCAGGGCGCGTGGCTTCCTTTCTCCCTCCTGAAATGAAATTGAGGCCTCACGGACGGACCCATATTATACATCACAAGTAGGTTTATAGTTCAAGGATATTGCCAACACAATTTCTTTAAGTGTACAGATTGCCAACATTCAAAGAGAGGGAAAATAAGAGGAGACTCACATTGGCTGGATCACACCTGAACCCTTCCCCCTTGTGTAACTTGTTTTTTGCTTGCTTTGCTGGGCTATACGCTGCATTAAGCACAGAAAATACAGAAAATTCTTGACATATCGAGCGACTGAACTGCAGTTGAAGCTGAAGTTTTTTAGGGCTGGATACATTGAGGGCCAGCTGATTGTTGTTGTTGTTGTCCTGTCACAAGGACTGTTTTTTAGCAAGAACTTGGCCGAAATGTGCTACAATACGTCACTTGCGTTTTTGAGCGGATGTTACTTTTGGACAAAGACACAGACAGATGCAGTCAATTCAGGAGAGCATGAGGTATAGAGTCTGTCTATATATTAGTGTTCCTCTAGTTTCTCTTCAGTTCCTCGAATGGTTATATGTTCTTCCTGCAGCCCTTGTGTGCTGTGTTCCTTTTCACAGCTTTATACATTCTCTACAAAATGACACACAACTTAGTCTTATTTTACATGGTCCTGTTTTGCAAGCAGCAAAATGAATCCCAGACGTACGTTGTACCAATAACCAAGATTAAGACAGAATCCAGAATAATCTCACTCAACAGTCAGATCTTGGGAAATAATCAAATCAGTCAATCTCACTGTGATCAGTCATGATAGTTAAGATAGATAAATTCCCCATGATCAAGGCAATTTCTTTAAATAATAAATAATAATTAAAAGATAGATTGATGGATGTTGTGTTCAGGCATTTGTTGATGTGAATCAATCGCCAAAAAAATCTGTTTTAAAATGCATAGAATTATCAAAATGAAAATGAATGAATGACTTCGGCAATATAACAACGCTCCCAAGTGGAAAAAAAAGAAGAAAAAAGTATATATATATATATATATATATATATATATATATATATATATATATATATATATATAGACAGAGAGAGTACAAAGCACACGTACAGGACAAGTGCTCTCATTGTCTGGCCTACTTAATATTCGGTAGTATGTTGTCCCGACTCACCGCCTTGTTGTACTTCCATCCTGACAGTTACTCTCTATTGAGTGCCATTTACGGCTTGACAAGAAGTCAAACCGAGCGCCAAACACGTCTCTGAAGTGAAAGTGAGCGGATATGACGCACAAACTAGACACACACCTCGACATTATTAATGCCTGATTAAAATATGAAACCAGAGCTAGCAAAACGTTAGCTAGTTTCGCACGTGAAACGTTGACGTTCGCATCGGCAGCTATCCGTCATTATGTCGTTCTTGTTGCTCAAAATATGTGACGGGGTGGTTATTAATTATCGGTTATTATTGGTGGTTATTAATCCATACCCACATTTGGACAATTGAAAAATGTACCTGATCGAAATCGGAGGCATCCATCCATCCTTTTTTGACGTTTGGAATGCATGCGCACATCACTTATTGAGTGTGAACGTGCTCAACATATTGTGTTTTACACAGGAATATTGAAACCATTTCAAAGGATTTATTCTTATATTAACCAGAAGCTGAAATAGCTTGGCTACGAGGGACAAATTCGTCAAGTCATTTTAAAACTCGGTTATTATTATTGTTCATAATGGAACTAGTCTTTCATGATTTGGGCTGTTTGCCTCCAAAAATTATGGAGCCATAATTTGTGGATTTGATTGCAAGTTTTTTTTTATTTTTTTTTTAATAGTTTGAAATAAAGTCAAACATTGCATTTGCAAGTTCTTACCAATAATTTGTTTCACACTTCTGTAATTTCGTTCTTTTTTTTAAATTTTAGGTCTAACGTTGTGTTCTTCATTATACCAGCCACTTCCATAAACATTGCAATTTCCAATGCATTCAGAGGAAGGGTGAAAAAAGGTGAGTACAATGGCGTGCACATACTAAGTTGCTTTTATTAATACAGAACTGCATGCTACAGAGACTGTACAGCATAAACATTTATTCATTACAAAAAACATGGTTTTGGAACCATTTAAAATAACAGGAAAAAAACAAACAAACAAAAAGATAAGAGCATAAAATAGAACAGGAACATCACAGCCGTTAAGGAAACATTCAAACTATTTATCATTAGCATCTTAATAAACCAGAGAAGAAATCGACAGATTACAGTCGCGTCATGTCAACTACAATGGCACCGAGTGGATGATTCTCTTGTAGCTTTTTTTACAGCCTCTTGCAACATCAACATGCCTATTTTTTCTATCTACCTATATGTAGTAGTGTACTTAAAAGTGGCAGTTTGTGTATTTTTTTGTATTTAATAGTTTTTTTTATGAACCTCCTAATATACATAATTTGGCCCTTGTGGGTTTATACAGTATGATGTCCGCCTTTTTATTAAGTTTAAATTTTAATATTTGACAATTTGCTACCAAACACATTTGTTATAGCAACATTTATACTACATACATAGCAATCTATGTAACGTCACAGCAAAGAATGGTATTTGAAAAAAAAACAAACAAACAACGACAAAACAAAGCGGAACAAAAAAAAAGAAAAAAAAAGAAGAGCGATCCTTACGTGGTCAGAGGGGCGAAAGAAATTATCACAAAATTTGGCACGGAAAATCTGTACACGAATCTACAGTCGGAGAGATGTGACTGTGCAATTAAAAAAGAAGGGCTTTAGACACTTTTCCAACTACTGAGGACGCGGTACCCACTGTCTCTTGCTTCAAGTTTTCTTTTCATCTTTTTTTGTAAAATGGCTTATAGACGCATTTCTTGAAATGAAGTTGTGCATACTTCTGTTCATGAGATCTACACAGTTACACTGGGTGGAATCCAGGACTTCAGCGAGGAAGGAAAATTGATAACAAAAACCCCCCCCCAAAACAAAAGAAAAACAATTTGCTTTTTTTTTTTTTAAAACCTCCTTGTAAAAATGGGTCATTCATTTAGAAGTCGCTTACCTTAAGAAAAAATATTTGTACAATGTTTTTTTTTTTCGTTAAGAAAACAAAATTCAAAAAAGAGACACGTACAAGATACAACAAGCAATCTCTAAAGCAATAAATACTACTGGTCCTAGCATTGTGACATTTTGAATTTACCCGCCCCACCCCTCCCACCCCCTCTCGACACTCCCACCCCCAAGCCCACCCGACCTGCCTGACTCCACCCCAAAGGTAAACAACAAGGAGGGAAAAAAAAGACAACGCAGTGGAAGAATGCATATTTAACACGGTAAACCCCCCCTTCCCCATTATTCTGTACATTTAAACATGAACAAGTAACATCACAAGTAAAAGTTGTTCCTCAGAGTGGTGTTGCCGCCAGCCTCGCCGCCCTCCCACAGAGTGTGAACGGATGTCAAATGATTGGTTCGCGAGCTCGTATTTAATACAAATAAACAAGGAGAACCAACTGTTCAGAGAAAAGGGCTCATTGGACAGCCAAGCCTAAATATCCGTCTTTTTTAAACATTTCGAAGTTGAGCTAAATAACTTTTTTTGTTTGCACTGTTAAACACTACAAAAAGACAAAAAAAAACCCAAAACAAAATAAAACGAAATTCATAAAAATTTTGGCAGATTCACAAAGCTATTCTACAGCTCATTGTTTCACTTTTTTTTTTTTTTTAATAATTAGATTTTTTTTGATAATGATGGGTCAAATATTGACCAATGAACTTTAATAAAAGAAGAACTAAAATTTCAAAGCCTCACGGCACAGAAACAGAAAAAGAATCAGACGGTAAGTGAAATATAGCGGAGGGTGGGCCTAGAAAGGTGTATGTGTGTGTGTGTGTGTATGAATGTGTGTCGGTGTGTTTGTTTAAGAGTGTGTGTGTGTTTGTTGTGTGCGGCAGAGCTAGAAAAAGAGCGCAGAATAAGAGGGCGGTGGTACTATTCTATAGACTTGGTCACTAGCGACAGAGGCTGGGAGGCCGCGGAGGAGAGGTGGAGCGAGTGGGAATGACACAGCAATGCCGAGGGCCGGGCCATAGGGGGCGCCACAGAGGAGCCCGGCGGCCGCGAGGACGAGACGTCGCCGTGCTCCAGGGCTCCGTTGGGGGAGGCGCCGCGCCGCGCGCCGTGGTGGCGCCGGCGGCGGTGGTGGTGGTCTTGTTGTCCAGCCGGGCCGAAGGTGGAGGCGGCCCGGCCAGCAGGTGCGGGTGGTGGAGTGGCTGCTGGGCCGGTTTCATAGTCAGTGAGAGAGGTTGCATTTGTTCAGTCTGAGGTTTGGACTCTTTTGGGGAGGGGGAGGGGACCACCGAGGAGGAGGGGGAGGAGGGGGGGGAGTCTAGTAAGCTTCCGTCCGAAGAGGGAGGACTGGCACAGCTGCCTTCACCTTGGATGTAGCGAATGCACTTTTTTTTTCTCCTGCAGGGGAGGGAGAGAGAGAGAGAGAGAGAGAGAGAGAGAGAGAGAGAGAGAGAGAGAGAGAGAGAGAGAGAGAGAGAGAGAGAGGGAACATATTTTAGCGTCGGGTGGTCGAGTGGCTTCGCCTCTCCGCTCCGCTGCCGACTGAAGTGCACCTTGGATTTCATTTAAAAAGCAGTAAAGATGAAATGAGCTCAACCTTGAAGGCCTGATGCGTAACTCTTCCCTGCCAATCTATCAGCACAATGCATTAGAAAATGCATATGCATGTCTTTGGTTATGTAAGTTGCTCAATCATCATGTTTTAATTCAGTAGCACTGAGCCTCTACCAGCATCAGGGTTTGGCCACAACTACAGGCCGACCGATTAAAAAAAAAAAAAAAAATACAGCTAGAAATTTGCTTGTGATCTTCCAGTCGGGGCCTTTTGTACGAGCGATGTTTCATACTCATTAATACTCTGCAGGTGCATTTCAGTCGTCGCTCGTGCTCAGAGGAGAAGTGGCAGAAATGACAATCAGCTCCCAAAAAAAATGGGCAAAAACCAGCAGACGACAGGACAGCCACGAAAGCAAAAAGGTCAGAGGTCAAGCACCTGGACAGGAGGAAGCAGGAGGACACACAAAAGAAATGAGGGCGAACGAGGAGGAGGTGAAGTGGGTGAGGATGGGAGTGGCCATGGACGGCTGCTCTCTAACAGCTGAGGACCATCCACCTCCCACCGTCTCCCGAGGAGGAGGAGGAGGAGGAGGCGGCGGCGGCTTGTACGCTTTTTTTTTTTTTTTTTTTCAAATTTAGTTTTTTTTGGATGCGAGGGCGAAAGAGTCAACGAGATCCACACCACCAACCCGGTTTCTGCCCCACAGACACGAGGCTGTGAGCGCGCTGCGAGGTCAAGGGGGCGCTGTTTGCAATCCCGCCCGGGGTCGTGACCCCCTCCCCCTCTCCCTCTCCCCCCCCACGCCCTCCCTCTGCCTTCCTGGGTCCCGAGGCCAGGCCCGGTACGCTCAGGGGACGACCGGACGAGCGAGCGTGAGAGGTGAGTCGGGGGTCGGTGGTGGGAGGAGGTGCGGGGGGGTGAACTTGGGTTTGTTGCGTTTCTTTGTGGCGACTCTTTCTTTCGGCTCTACATTGTTGCTCAGTGTTGTTATTAAGACTGATGAAAAAGCGGCGACGAGTATAAAAATGAAAAAGATTGTGAGCTTTTGTCAGAAGTAATGTTTGGAGGCCCAGCATGTGAGATTTAGCAGCACCTGATGGTCAGTAAATGTACTGCAAACGTGACTTATTTACATGAATCCCTGTTTTCTGACGTCCTACTTTGAGTCTTTCCTACATCAGCGGTGATACTGAGGGAAAAGGGAGCCACTCTTTAGGCAAATATCAATTCTTTTTACGAGTAATCTTTTTTTTTTTTTTCTAACTAAAAACGTGCGTGTATATTATCTAAACTATTTATCACAATGTTGCGCTCAGGGCCTTTGTTCAGAGTTGTCGAATGGGGTGTTTGCCTCAAATTCCAAAAGGGCTCTTTTCTCATTTGTGTATTTTACGCAGCGGTGACGAGAGAGCGAGCGGCTTACTGGGGATGGAAAGAGGGCGGGGTCATCGACAAATCATAAAGTCTCACCAAGCACGACCACCGTCTAAATGGAACGACAGGCATGCGACTTCAAAGTAAATGTACAAAAACACAACACCAGACACGAGAACACAGGAGAGGTCTGAGGAAAAAAATGAAACAAAGTGGGATGCGGCCTTTGAGCGCGTTCTACCGGCGGTGGGTGGGGGCGTGGCCAGTTTATCGACGGGGAAAAGGTATCGTTTTGCCACGGCGCGCACATCTGACTCTCCATAACTGTCCGTCAAACTGCAGCAAATGAGCTAATATCCATTTTTTAACAGACGTATCGATTCATGGTATGTGCCTGCGTTTGCTATTGATTTCCACGTCTCGGGGGAAATTACACCACATGCATCTTTAAGGAAACGCAGCCCAGAGAGAACTTTTAACCTCTCGGCTCCCGAGACTGAATCGCTGCGCTCCTGCTGATCTCGTGATCGGCTCGTTATTGTCGAAGGAATCGTCTGCCTGCGCCGTGTGTGTGTGTGTGTGTGTGTGTGTGTGTGTGTGTGTGTGTGGGTGTGTGTGAGCCGCGAAGGGAGGTAAATAAAAAGTCCTGAGGAAAGAAGTGGAGGAACGGAAGTGGGTGAGTGTGTGACGTCACCTTAAAGGCTACGTCAAGGCTTTTTATTATCTTTGCAGGCCTGTTAAAGAGCATTTTTTAAATGAACTCACTACACGAGCCACGTGCACAAAAACAATCTAAAACCACCATATGTGATGTGGGGCAGTGGAAACAAAGGATGTGTTGCACTCAGTAGGCGAGGAAGAGGAGGAGAAGGAAGAGGAGGAGGAGGATGGGGTAGTGGTAGAGGCGAGACACAGAGAAGGGTGTTTACTTAGCAGAAACAAATACCTACCATGAAAATATTCCCAATTCAAAGACTGCTTGTGTCAGAACAGAAAGACAACAGGTAGGGACTAAGTAAGGGTTATTGAAGAGGAGTTTGGAGGAAGGAGAGGTGGAGAAGGAGGAGGAAGAGGGCACAGAAAAGAGTGTCACTGAAAAGGCCCTCAGAGCATAGCAGGGCTAAATTTGTAAGCATAACATTGTTAATCCAAAAAAAGAATAAAAAAAAGACGCCAATTAGAACAAACATGACAGTCAGGATGGAAGGGAGCTACCCAAGGCCTGGGCAGAAAATGGATTTCCAAAAAACACTCTGGATTTCACAAACCCATCTTCTTCTTCTCCAAATTGCTTTAGGAAAAGCGCCATCTGTTGGAAGCCGGCGCTTAGCGGGGAGGAAATACTCGGAAATCATTCTTATTCAGAAATCCATTTTCTGCCATTGGGCTCGAACTGAGTTCAGCGAGGAGAAAAAAATTGCTGTGAGGAAAAATTTATAGCAAGAAGCTCCTCGGCGGGCGGGCGGGCGGACGGGCGGAGCAGCAGAAAGAGTTTTGCCATCTGTTAGCGCACCGATGGAAACAGAGACTAGAGGTGTAAAAAAAAAATAAAAATAATCGAGGAGTGGAAGCTGCTCCTTGCGGATGTCTCCCTCCATTTACAGCAGTTATATACCTGCATGGTTTGCACCATAAACTCAGCTGGTCAAGCCCGAACAAGGCACGACACTTCTTTGGGGTATTTGCATCTGTTAGCCAAAGAGGTAGACACACAAACATACAGGACAGACAAACAGACGGACGGACGGACGGACGGACAGACAGACAGACAGAGACGGAACATAAAAGGGGAAACAAAAAAAGAAAAAGAAAAAATGGACACGTCATTGCACGGACAAAAACATGTAGCCGGGGCTTAGGTTTCAGGCCGGCGACACTGGGACTTCCTCCACGACAACCACCAAACCATCAAGGCTTCAGATCCTCCCAGCACACAAACCTGCCACTTTAGGGTTCAATTCTGCACCGTGTGAGAGAGGCTTCCTGCTGCTGAATGCTTCTCCAACGACACACAGGCACACACACTGACAGACCACGTTCACACACACACACACACACACACACACACACACACTCTGGCATTGGCTGTAAATACCCGCCTTCCCAAAACAGGAGGTGCAAATCACAGAGTGGGAGTCAGGGCAGCGCTGGAGGAGGCTGAGAGGTCGTGATAGCCTGGCGGGACAGACGGGTCGAGGGGGGAGGGGAGGGGGCAGGAGCAGAGAGCACGAGGAGGGGGAGGGAGAGGAGGAGGAGGAAGTCCCAGCATGAAGCCAGCCGGCCTTCACCTGGCCCCGGCCGGTGCAAGCACACACCATACACACCTGCACGGGCCACACCAGTTATTCTGTTGGTCGAGCCCAAAGCGCGCTCGACACTTCTTAGGAGCGCTCAGGTCTGATGCGGCGACAGGGAGGAGAAGCCAGCAAACAGAGGGAGATGGATAGAGAGAGAGAGAGGGAGGAGATGGAATAGAAGCAAAAAAATAAAAGAAAATAATAAAAAACATAAGGAACAGAAATCCAAACAGAGGGAGGAGAGAAACGAGGAGAAAAAAAACAGGTAACAGTGAATCTATGAAGCTTTTGCAAGTGGCTCATTTTTTTTAATTTTTTTTTGCAAGACCCCAGAAACCCCTTCAAGCCATTCACTAGAGAGCCTTCACCAGCTAGCACTGTGCACAGTGTGTCCCACACATTAGTACAGTCCAAAATGCATGCAAATTAACCAGTCGTGTCATTAATGAGTAAGAAACAGTTCAGACTAGTGGATCGAAAGCAGCACAGTTGAAGCAGAAGACAAAATTATTATTATCATTATCATTATTATTATTATCATTATTATTATTATTGAAAGGAGAAAAATGCATATGGGCTTAATTTGTTTTGCAGGTAGGGTAAGCCGCTGCTCAGCGGTTGCAGAAAGGCAAGGTCAGGGAATTAGACAGCCAGTAGGTGGAGGAGTGCGGTGGTGAGTTAGACCGAGCCAGGGGAAGGATTGAAAAAAAAAAATAAAGAGAGAAAATAAAGAAAAAAAAAAGTTTGCAACCTGAAGAGGGAATCTACTCATTAGACCCGACATCAAACACTCGACTGTTAACCATGAGCTCTTGTCGCCACCGGTCAGTCGCTGGCTCTTCGCAGGGTTAGACGGTACGTTCACCGACCGCTGGGATTTACAGAACCTGAGGTATGTATGTCCCAGATCACCCACTTCCGTTTGTCTCAGCTCCGTTAATGTGCTCTAACATGGACGTGGGCTGGATGTGCGTCCCAAATGGCACATTTGCACTTTGCAGAACTGACCACTGAAACAACAACGTGAATTTCTCTTGGACATCTATCTATCTATCTATCTATCTATCTATCTATCTCTATCTATCTATCTATCTATCCATCTATCTATCTATCTATCTATCTATCTATCTATCTATCTATCCATCTATCTATTCATCCATCTATCCATCTATCTATCCATTTATCTATCCATCTATCAATCTCGTTTAACTGCCTCTTCTACTAATTTTTTATTTTTGAAACTTGAGTTAAATTATCTAGGAGTAAGTTAGCTAGTTAGCCAATGGTACTAATTTTAGCTGTTAGCTCACCACTTCTGCTGCCGTTTTTACGTTCAAAACAATGACAAAGGTTTTCTAACCGTCTCTGCTGCTACTATTTTTTTTTTTTCAAGGCAGCTAACTCCACACACACCAGTGGCTTAAACAAACTAGGATTATGTTAGCTAGCTATTAAATGATAATAACTAATGTTAGCTGGTGCTAACTACCTCTTCTGCTGGTGCCTAGCAAATTATCTATTTACACGAGGCCATCTGGGTCCTGAGTCTGGACATTTTAAAGTGTGTGTGAACATGTTAGTCAGACTGAAATCAATGTGGGTTGGATAAGTACTGCTCTGTACTGACACACGTCACACAGTCTGACCAAAGCCTCTCAGTCTACACATGGTCTGGCTCTTTAAGGCTGTAATGAAACACGACCAAATAAATGAGAAGGGCAGGAGTGTGCCACAGTACGCTAACTTATAACTCTGAACTATTTGCTCAGTGGTATAATCGATACAACAAAGGAATCTTCATTCCTATGCTTGTAAAGCAAGGCAAGGACGGTCGTCAGATGTTAATAAAACCTAGCGGAGCTAAAATCTCTGATTGTAAGCGTGCTCGGAGCGGGTGCGATGGGAAGAGCCGAGTGACTGCACAGTGTCGGAGTGTTTGAGTACAGGTCGCTTCTGAGTAGAGGCTGATTTTAAGAGGGAAGTTAAGCCAAAACTGGAGCTACTGAAGCGTACAGATTAAGGAGGTTTACCCTGGCACCACAACCTTCAGGTCGTACTATGGCTTTACATTATCACTTTAATCCAATGAAGTAAGTAAATATGGCAGCTAAACATCAATAATAACACACACACAAAAAAAACCTCAAGTATAATCTAGCCTGAAGTCACGTATATGGAGCTGAAACGCTAAGAAAAAGAAAGCAGCAGACAAAGCAAATGGAGCAACTTTCAAAGAGTTTGATGTTAAAGCTGCCTTAAAAATTGACATTCATTGATAGAAAATATACATTGAGGAAAAAAATAGTCAACAAGTTAGTGATTTAATACTCAAAATGATATTAGCACCTGTAATCGGAGGGAGTGAAAGGCAAGGGTTTGGAAAATATTCTCTGTGTTCTGAAAAAAAAGAACAGATAGAGAGGCCTTCAAGAAGAGATCCGTCACCAGAGTAAGCGCAAAAATTTATATAAATATATAAATATGAATATACATCATGACAAAAGTGGCCATTCTTCCTGCACAGTACAATCAATGGATTATGAGAGTGGAAATAGATGAATGACAGGAATCAGCAAACCTCCTTAATTTTAAGATGTTAGGGATTATTATTTTTTTTCCTATTATGTCAGTACAAAAGCATGCATGGAAAGCAAGCAAGGGGGCAGGCAGCCCATGAAGCTGGCAGGCACGCACATGCACACACGCAGCATACACACACGCACACGCGCATACACACACACACGCACACACACACACACACACACACACACACACTATCTGCAGGGCATCACAACGGCAGCAAAGTTAATGGAGCTCTCACGATGCTTCAACTTCACATTCTCAAAACACACATATCACAATTCCAATCTGCTAAGGGGCAAAAATGGGGGATGGGGTGGGAGGGAGGGAGGTGGAGTGGTGGTGTTTGAGAGGTTGGGGGGGGGGTCATGCATATTCAGTTGTTATTAGCTGGGGAGGGCTAGGGGGGAAAGGAGGGGCTATTACAAGCAACTCTACCATTTAAATATTGCATTGGGTAGCATAACTTTACAAAAAAAAAAAGAGCCAGGCACAATACACAAAAGAAACACAACGCACGCGCACACACATCCACACACACACGCACGCACGCACACACACACACACACACACACACACAAAAAACAGCTTGACTTTTATCTTGCACGATGTCACATCTGCCTGACACATGATGGGGCTCTTCTAATATGGGAGATAATTGCGGCTCACTTACCATTGCTCTCTGCTTGCTGCTTTTCCCTTTTTCTCTTCTTCCTTTTCCCCTGTTGGTTAGCCGCCAAAAACATAGAAAGAAAAAAAAGATAGACACAGACAGGAACCTTAGTTATTATATTGCAGGATGCCCAAAAAACATGAAACAGAGGATAGAAACCCTTCTTTGTGTTTACTTATTTATTCATCCATTCTTCATCTGACTCCCCCCCCCGACCCTCCCCATCTCTGCCCTCCGGTTTCTAACAGCCACTGTAGGCCAAAAAAATATCCTCTATCCTCCTCCTCTTCTTCTGCTGTTTACTAAATTTCTCTTCTCTTTTCTCTCCCTCTGCGAGCTGGCTTTTTCTTCCTTTTTATTTTCCTGCGCTCTTTGAGCATCGAGACATTTTGACAAGATTTCTCTGAGGCTGCTCAAAGGAGAATCTGGTCAGTTTTGACAATCCGACCCAAAAAATTGATGAGAGTCTGCACACACAAACGTGTCAGAACCGAACCGAAGGGGGGTTAAAAAAAAAAAAAAAAGAAAAAAAGAAAAAGGAGAGACGGCTGGGGGTGCAGATCATTAAATGTGGACAGATAATAAACATGACGGTCAAACTTTTCATGCGGGATGGAAAAATCGTAAAAAGAGCGACGGGAAAGAAATAAAAAGTTCATCCCAGTGGTGTCACCTAGTTGGTCGTCGTCAGGGAGAGGAGGGGGAGGGAGAGAAAAAAAGGTTGTTACGACTTGTAAACTTAAAAACTTACATAGTTGTCTCGTGCTGACCAGCCGGGGTAGAGCTGCATGTGGAGCTGTCGCTCTTTCCTGGCCAGCTCGTAGTACTTGGCCTGCTCCTCCCGCGATAGGGCGTGCCACTGCAAACAGGACAAACACCGGGCGGAGAACGTTGGATTTTTGCTTTCAGCCAAAAACAAGAAGAATCTTTCACTTCCAAACTCAACGCTGCAATGCCGGAGGTGAACGCCCGCCACACGTGGAACGCAGCTCCAGTTTTTTCCTCTGTCCTGCCAACCACATGGTAGTGGTGAGCTCATGGTAAAAGCTACAGGTACAAGTTGGCAGTTTACACTGGAGCTGGGTACCATTCAAGATTGATTGTTTGGATACCGGTTCCAGAACGATACCTTTTAATGATATCAGATGTTTTCAAGCCAATTTGAACAACAACAAAAATCCATTGTTGTTATCAAAGCTCAGTTCTTGTTTTTCCACTTTACTGCTGATTCAAATCAGGATTTTCCTCCTAATTGACTTTGTTGTCTTTCCGTCCTTGGTGCAAATGTTGCATTCTGCTTAATTCTGATCCACCTACATGAAGCGGAGCCACTTTAGAATCTTTGCCGTGATGCTAATTTTCACTCTGACGTCAACGAAAGGTTGCCAGTGTCTTTAGTTCCCGCCTCAATCGTGTGAAAGCCAATCAGCAGCCACTTCAGATGGTGATGCTGAGCGATGATTGGCTGGCAGACGCTGAGATTTACTTTCTTGGCGAGATCGGAATTTGGCACCAAAGGGACGATTCTCGTTTCAATCTCCGATAGGATCGGAGCCTTTCAAATGTATCAATCTCCAGCTGACCGCCCCCTTATGACGTCATGGCCCCGCCCCCCTGGTGGGACTCACCCGCCGGCCCAGGATCTGGTTGATGGCGGCGCTCTCCTTCAGCGTGCACTCGGCCACCACCTTGGCCCGCATCTCCTTCATGTAGAGCATGAAGGCGTTGAGAGGTTTCTTTATGTGGACCTGTTTCTTCTTCTCCTCCTCCTTCTTCGCGTCCGACTGTTTCCTGCAGAGGCCAGAGGGGAACAGACTAAGAAAAAAAAGAGGCCGACGGCTGCCGCGTGGTCGACGGTTGGCGGCGGCGGCGACGGTGCTCGGCGCTGTACTCACGAGCTGTTGAGGGAGCTGATGTCGCTGTGGGAGGATTCCTGCTTGACGTTGGGCGTGACGATGGCTGGGTGGGGGATGCCGGTGGTGTGCAAACTGTGGTGAGGGGGCACCATGTGTGGAGGGAACCTGGAGGACAGAAGACTGTGTAAATCGTCAGAATGGACACAGGTGAAATGAGGAGATGGCGCACATGTCAAACACAACAAGACTTTTTCTTTGCTGCTAAAGTCCAACTCTGTTCCTTCAGTCTCAGTCGTCAAAGTTTATTTTTGTTCTTTGTTGTTGTTGGAAGGAACAGAGCTGGCACTGAGCCGCGACATGAAGACATAAAATGCATAAAATAACAACGTTCACACAAAATCATGTCCAGGCTGATTCTTTCTTTCTTTCTTTTTTAACTCAGCCAATCAGAAGATTTAGTTCAAACCAGAGTCTTGTGTCTCTTCTTGTGTTGTGATTTGCATGAAGGATGCAGCCTGGACAGTAACACACTTGGCATACAGTAACAACAACAACAACATCATGACAATGTCATCTATCAAATATGAGTTGACAAAAATGTGTGAAAATGTGAGAAGCAATGAGTGCAAAACGATTTTTTTTGTCTGGTAAGCCAGACAAAAATATATATTTTTTTTTTTTGCCCCCCCTTCCCCCCAACCCCCTGACAAACAAAACAACAAAAAAAAAAATCACAAACCCTTGAGTCACTTTAAGCTTAACGCTATTCAAAAACACTTTGGACAAGGTCCTAATTAACAGGAGCAGTGATCCGTGTCAGACTGCTGGAGGGTCGACTGCACCTTGACCTCTGATTGCCCTTCACGCCAGTTGCTACCCCTCAGGAGGACACTCACTCACTCACTCACTCACTCACTCACTCACTCACTCACTCACTCAATTGATATGAAATTGTCATGTTTTAGGGGATTTAGGGAAATAAATCTTCTTTATTTTCTTTTTAATCTCTCCAGTGGGGAAATATTGCAAAGGAGATAAAAAAAAAAAAGTTTCTATTAAAGTCTGGGCTCATCGCTGCTTCAGGTTCCTGCAGTTGGGCTGATCCAGCGCCGTCAGCAGCGCAGACATTTTTTTTAAATTATTATCTGCATCGCTCGGCATTGCTATCGCCATTTCATCGTCTCTCAAATGCTCCTCATATCTGGACCAGGAAGTCTTTTATTTGATGGGCGGGAAAAATAATAATAATTCTGCCGGACTGAGCAGGCGACTGCGAGTGGTGGCGGTGGCGGTGGTTGTGATCTGAGGTCATTTGTGCTGCGCCTCATCTGCATGTTTGTATGTTTACAGTGCAGGAGGCGGTCACATGACCACACTTAAATGTAGGGGGGGGATAAAGAAAAAAAGGGGGAATACTTTTTCTCTCCTTTTTTTTGTTAAAGCAGCAGCTCATTATGGGCTGTCTGGCTGCTGCTGCTGCTGCTGCTGCTGCATGGCTCCCAGCCAGAAGATAATGATGAGGATAAACTCGCCAGGAACAACTAGTTTCAGTTGGAGGCCATCTCAGGGGAGTGCCGGTGCACCCCTAACCCCCCCCGCCCCCACCCCACCACCCCCATCTCCCTGAAACTCTCTCCCTCCTCCTCCTCCTCCTCCTCCTCCTCCTCCTCTTCTCCCTTCATCACTGACACGCTGGTGTTTGTGCCATGTCATCCGTTGATGGGGAGCTCTGCCGCCGCCGCTGCATCAGCCATCATTAGGGGCTGCCGCCTTTTCTTCACTCGCTCGGCTTCCTCCCTTTCTCCCTCTCTCTCTCTCCCTGCTCTCCCTCCCTCCCTCGTGCTCTTCTCCCTCTCTCTCTCTTTCTCTCTGTGCACTTGTTAAAATTTCCTCTGTTCCGAGATCTATTTTCTTCTTCTTCTCTACTCCTCCCTGTCCCCTCACAACCTCCCCACTCCCCCATCCCCCCTCCTCCCCTCCCACCTCCCCCCGCCTGTCACTGCGAGGCCCAGGTTATGGTTTAAACATGACGGCCATCCCTTTGAAGCGCGGGGGCATCATCATCCTCATCATCATCATCGTCACCCGGGCTCATCAGCGGCAAGCGGCGGCGCCTCGGACCAATTTAACCGGCGCAGGGAGGGAGAGACGCAGCAGAGCCGCACCCCCCTCAACCCCCCCCCAACCCCAGGGCTCCTAACGTCTCAATCTGGAAGGTGAGAACAGCCGGCGGTGCAGTGGTTGTGGGGAGGAGGAGTGGGAGTGGGAGTGGGGGGGTCACCGCCGCAGCAGAGCCCCCAGCGTCAGCCGTCGCTATTTAATTGCTGATGCGAAGCAGCGGCGCCCCGGCCCTGGCCCCGCCCCCTCGCCTGTTTAATGCGTAATGATGCTGCGGCCGGAGCGCTTCTTCTTCTGCCCGTCGGTCCCTCGGAGAGAGAGGGGGAAAAAAAAAGGAGCGGGCTGACATATCAAAGGGCAGGCAGCAGCACGAGGGGCCACAGGGTCTTTTACATCCTGTCACCTGTCACACACTTATCCCTGCGCACGCTGGGTGGAAGGGACCAGGACAGCGGCTGCAACCCCATTATCACCGTAATGTCTTTCATTTGTTCGGCCCGCTGTCTCGACACCGCTCGCTCGCTCTCTCTCTCTCTCTCTCTCCCCTCCCCCCTGAAAGGATGCATTTTTTAACAGGACCTGCGTGTAAAGGTGCTCTGCGCGGGACGACGGGGCTCCGCGTCGGCTCGCCTGCACGGTAATGCGTGCAGCGGGGCCGCAGCCGCGCGCGGGAGGAATTGGCTCCGACAAGAGAACAAGGCCGGGATCTTCTCTCCCATTTGCTGGAGCTAAGCCGCTGTTTGAACCGCCGCTCTAGTTCTTTGAACACAAACCCACTGCAGGCTGACGGCCGGCAGGACGGCCAGCCAGCCGCGTGAAGAGCCGATGTTGCTTTGGCACAATTAGACAGACCCCCCTTCCTTTTCTTTCTGAGATTCTGGTAACAAATTGATTCTCTGGCGCTCTGCTTGTCCACCCCCCCACCCCCCAAATGTAAGAATTTAAGTTGTTTTATTTTCCGACGGCCGAGGGGGGGTGGGGTGGGGGGGTAAAACCCCTCCGTCCTCCAGAGATTTCCAGAACACTCCATCTATTCAGTTATACTAATTCAATTAGGGGAGGGGTTCAGGGTGGGGGGGGGGGTGCTCATCACAGGGGCATTAGCTCTTCCCCAAGGCCAACCCCCCCACCGCCCCTCCTTTCTCTCCTCCCAGTCAGTACATTCAATTAACTGCACTGGAAATAGGATGATCACCATGTAGAGGATGTCATTAAGGGAGCAGATTAGCAGCTTGGCTGGGAGCTGCTGCCAGCGCCGGCCGGGGCCGACCTGTTGTCTGTCACCCATCCTGATTTCACCCCAGCGGGTCGGAAGCTGACTTGAAGAAGTCTTTTATTTAAAAAAATGATTTCGTTTTTGGCGGTAAAATAAATAACATCCATTTTTTTTTTTTCTCGTTGCATTTCACCGTTTTGGGGTTGCGAGTTGCATTGCCACGATCCCCTTGAACCACCGTCACCAAACAACAGGCTGTAACCAAGGCAACGAGCGCCGCCTGGCCTCGGCCTTGGTTTGTGTTTGGATGCAGGCAACAGGGTGGATGCTGGCGGGGCCCCGGGGGGAGGGGGGGGGGACAGGTTCTCGGACAGGAAATGCGACCGTGTACCTGAGACATGACCCTGGAAGTGGAGGTGGAGGTGGGTGGTTGTGGTGGGGGGGTTTGGGAGAGGGACTCATCCACCTGCCCGCCTTAATGGAAAAGTCCTTTAAAATTTAAGAGCGCAGCCTGCCAGTAAACGCTGAACTGGACCATCTGGGCAAAGTTACAGACTCAGCTTGTTATCCATTATTCCCCTCGGGGGTGGGGGCGGGGTGGTGGGGGTGGGTGACACGCACACACGCACACACACACACACAGAAAAATGTTATTCCTCCTCACGACTCCTCCCTTCCTTCATCTACATGATCCATCAATGTCAGACAGCTCTAAATACGCCACCCTCAGGAGCCACTTGTCCAATCAGGCTTTAATTAGACTGAAGCCTGGAGACTCGAAACCAGGCCGGTCCCAGAGTCCCCATGCTGCAGACGCACGCGGAGAACAGGAGGCGGAGCCTGTTTGTTTTTTGAGCCCAGTTGCTATTTGGCGAAATCAGGCTTTTACTCATTTAAATTTAATTCTTGACAGCCTCTCGCCAGCGCCGAGGACATGAAAGTCCCTCAAAGGAGCCGCTGGTTTGACAAACACAAATGCGTGTATACAAGATGGTAACATATACACACCAGTGCACCCCCTCCGCCCCACCATCTCATCCAAACCCTCCCTTCTACTTCCCATTGGGTGAGTCATACAGCTGGACCCTCAGCGGGCGACGCCAGAGTAGCGCTAAAGCTAAAGGCTAAAGCTAAAGCGTCGACTGGCGGCCCCTGTTTGTTTATCCGTGCTAAAAAAACGAAAAAAAAACTTGTGGCTCATCATCATCTCAGATCTGGCTGACATGCGGTGAGGGGTAAACGCTCTTTGGGGGCCTCATTAGAAAATGATAAATATAATTAATATTTGAGAGTGTGTGTGCCCCCCCCCACCCTCCCCCTCCCGCCTCCATCACTGGAGGATTGGCCTTTTGAACACAGGGATGGGTGAGGAGGAGGGGGTGGGGGTGTGGGGGGGCGTGTTGCTGTTTGGGATGATGATGTCTTGGTATGCAGGCGTGAAGGTGCGTGTGCATGCGTGCGCGTGTCGAAGTTCCAAGGGGCTCGACTCACCTTGACATGGATGCGTTGACAGTGAGCGCAGTTGGGTAGGGGTGTCTAAAGCCCCCTGTTGTGATTGGATAAACAGGTTGACCTTGCCTGTGACGGGCGGGAAAGAGAAGAAGAAGAAAGGCGTAAAGGTAAAGGAAGAGAGGAAGGTAGCGCCTGGCGCCCCCCACTCCCCTGCTCACCCCCCCCACCGCTGGCCTCTTTATTCTCATTTGATCAGGACAGAAATCTGGGGGATTGCAGAGCGCAGATCAAAGGGGGGGGGGGCTCTGAACAATTTGAATGCCACAAATCTTGATAGCGGTGGCTAATTAAATTTCATAACCCTTCGCTCCGTGTCGACAGAGCGGGGCCCTCCCCCCCCCCCGAGCTGGAACTAGGTGTTTTGTTGTGATAATTAAAGACGAAGCGTGGGTCCCTTTAATGGAGCCATCACGCTAATTGAGGTCTACACATTCAAAGACAAACAATAATGAATGTAAATTTATACCAAAAATAAAGTGCGGCAAATCAAAGGGCGCCACGGCTGCGGCTCAGGGCCTCTCGCGGTATTTAGATCGCGGTGAGAAAACATTAAATTAACAGAGCTTAATTTGTAGCCTTTTGTCATATTAACAAGTGTTGACAAGAGTTACCAGGGGAGGGAGCCCGTGCGGGATTGTGGGTAAAATATAGGCGGTCGCAGTTCATTGCTCTAATTGGACCAAACGGAGGAAATGCTAAGCAGTCTACGGGCGCAGAGTAGCGGGCCGGGGGAGGGGGGAGGAGGGAGGGGGAGAGGATTGGGGGGGCCTTGAAAAGTTCGACCAACCAATTTTGACTTTTATAAAAAAACAAAACAAAAAGGAGCCGAAACGGCAGCGACGCCTTTTCCATGTTTGATTCTTATTGTATTTCTTTATTCTCTCTGGATAGGATGACGGTCCTGCAGCAGACGCACACGCACAGGTAACAAGTGCAGTTTGTTCTCCGTGACGGCTCGACAATCCCTTTAATCATCACAACAGGTGGGCGTCGCCAGCCGTCGCAACGCAAGCCGCTAGTGTAAAACAGTGGAAGGGCCAATAATAACAATGATAACAGGATGATAATAATAATGGTAATAAAAGAGGTTTGACTTACTGTGGTACTAACCATCCTAGCGGATGGGGGATCTGGCCGACCGTGCCAGGTGACAGCGGGTAATAAGGAGAAATATCTGGGGGATGCGGAGGCCTCGGAATTCCTGCAGTGGGGGGAAAAAAGGAGGATGACAGGAAACAGGGAGGAGGTGGACGGACGGGATGATGACAGAGAGGGAGAGAGAGGGAGACAAAAACAAATCTTTGTTAGAGCAGAATTTGTTCTTTGTTGAGTTTTTCACATCTGAATGGGGCAGACATCACAGGAGTGCAGGTGGGGGGGAGTGAGGGGGAGAGGGGGAGGGGCGCGTTGCTCACATGTACACAGTGCTAAATCACACTTCCTGATCAAAGGCCTTTGAGGCGGCGGCGGCAGCGGCGCAGTGTGTCGGAAGAGGCAGAGGGGAGAGAGGTGAGGAGGAAACACCAACACAACACCGCGTCGCGTTTGTCTCGCGATTCCGCTCTAATGATACAAAATGACAGAGGGTTTAGAAGTTAACAAAACACGACGATTGATTAAAGCCGCGCTCGCACGATCACAGAGCGGCTAATGCGGCGGGCGGGCGGCGGCCAGCCGCAGGTTGATTCCGGTTGTGATGCGCCACCACGGCGAATTCCATACGTGGGGATGAAGCTGAAGTCAGCGGCCGTTTAAAGGCCCAGCAGCGAGTGACAACTGTACTCAGAGGCATTTTTACTGGCTCTTGTTTCGATCTTGGACTGGGCGGACTGGGGATTTTTGATCCAGACTGGTCAAAACTCAGCCAACATTGTAATGACACGATAATAACAGAACATAATCCAGCTGCTGTTTGTGACACAGCATTTTTTCAAAATGGTTCAAATATTTGGAGGAGCAGAAGAAGGTGGATCCTGCTCAGGGTTTCACCTGTTCTCCATCTGCTCCTCTCGCCATCTCCACGCCGCCAAATCTCGCACGGGAATCGGCTTGAAATGGGATCTATCTCGCCGGCCTCCTTCGCCCAACGGTAAAAAAAGCAGTGACGCACCACGGTAGAAGGTGACAAAGACGTCCGATTGGAGGACCCCTCCCCCCTACCCCCCCCACTCAGTGACAGCTGACAGGCGGAGCTGCAGCGACGCCTTGAAAGGGTCTAGCACACGAGCGGCTGTAAAAATAACTTTCTGGAAAACTTGAAACGGTGGTGGTGGTGGTGGGGGGAGGCGGCGGGGGTCTCGACGTGCTCTGGCACGTGCGCACACTCCATAGACCAGGGACCGTGGCGGGGGGGCTGTTCAGCTGATGAGCACACAGCTGTTTTTTCATGCCAAGACGGCTGATTTGGCGTCCGATCCGTCTGCCAGCAGCGGAATTTGGCCCAGTTTAGCGGTTCCACCCAAAGTCTGCGGCGGCTCATCCAGGTTATCCAGGAAGTGACTTGGATATGAATTCTCTAACAGCGAGCCGGCAGCGTGTGTGTGTGTGTGTGTGTGTGTGTGTGTGTCTCTCCGAGCGGGAAAAAAAAAACCCTCCACTCCGTTAACAACGTTCCAACAAAGACAAAGTCTCTTAAAAAAAAAAAAAGGGGGGGGGGGGGGACGTGGAGGGGGGGAGGTGCCTCCCCACATTTCCCTCCCAACCAACCACCCAGCGCTGAAGACCTAATATAGCTCATTAATTAATTAAACACTGAGCCCAATTAGGCAGCCCCATTAAGCACTACATTAAACAGCAGCTGCCACATTATTCCCCCTTTGTAAAGTCCATCATCATCATCATCATCATCATCATGCAGCACTATTACCTAAAACACTGACTGGCGGGAGGGGGGGAGCACGGAAATGACTAACCCAGCAGAGAGTGCATTAACCTGAAGAGGACGAGCTGAGTGATAGTTCACGGAAAAATCAAGTGGTGGGTCAAAATGTTCGCAGAAATGAAAATTATCTTCAAAAAAAAAGAAAGGGAGGTCTGCCGAGTGGCTGATGGAGAGACTGAGGCAGAATGTCAGCGCTCATTACTCGCTCTCGTTGCTCTTCTTGTGGAGGATATCCACCATAAAGGCACAGTTTTCCGTTTTTTACATCGACCTTGTTTCATCCTAACATCTCAAAATAAAAACGAAAATAAAAATCTCCTTCCTGTAGTATATTTTTCTCTTCTTGTGGCCCTAATCCTCTTTCGTAAAAAAACACATTACTGCTTTGAAGGTTGTGTGCTTAGTGTGCTTTCCCAGTGGCGAACGGAGGAAATGTCAACTGTGGGCGAACTGTCCCTTTTAGAACTCCTTCCTCTTTTATTTTGTTGTTATGACCTCCAAAAACAGTTCGCTTATTTTTTTTCCAGAGCCTTGGCAAACACATCACGAGGGACTTTTGTTGCTGAGTTGTAGGTTTCACCACGCAGTGCTTTATTATTTATTTGATTTATTTTTGCTGTTGTCCTGTTCTTCGCCGTCCAGCCCAACTGATCCGTGACACAGGAGGAGAGCAGACGCCGCGGTCAAGCGTCTCGCTCTGCCGCTAACATTCTCATAAACAAGCCCCCGCTTGTGTTGTATAACAGGCAAATAGACAGGAAACGCATCATCATCATCTTCATCATCTTCATCGCCATCATATACAGTCGCTTCCCCGTCACAAAACAGGCTGCTTACGTAAAGCGCCAGAGTCGACTTTTTGCGGGAACACCTGTTCCGGAAACACGGGATTTGGATTGCGTTTTAATCTTGATCTGTTTTTACAAGGCTGCGTCTGCAGACAGACAGACGCCACGGAGACAAACACTCCGCTGAGTGTGCGCCAAAGCCGGTGGTGGCGGCGGCGGAGGCATAATAAAACATTTACACACCCATCAGTGCAAAGGCTTGACGTGCCTTATCTGAGAGCTGTTTCCGTCGCTGCTTCAGCTCCGTTTTTCTTTTCTTTTCTTTTTTCTCTAAACGGCGCGTTCACAAGTTTCACCCGCGCGTCTTTTGAAACACATTTCGCAATTTCTGTCACCTGCTTTTTAAGACCGGAGTCACGTGATTGTTTTTTTGTTTTTTTGTTTTTAAAAAGGTAAACAAACTTTTACTCTTAATATTTTTTCTTACCTGTTTTGGGATCCACGTCTGTTTGTAGGTGAGGTGGGGGGTTCCCCGGTGTGAAGTGCTCATTGCTGTAGGTGATCAGAGGCGTGAGAGGGTGCACATGGTGAGGGTGCTGTACCACTGGAACCTTATTAGACTGAGAGGAAGAGAGGAACAGACAGAGGAGAGAGAGAGAGAGAGAGAAAAACAACAATATTAATATTGGGTTTGGGGATTTTTTTGGTCTCCCGCTCTGGAGGCTCTGGGCAGAGAGGAGCTATTGAATTCTGGGTACTCTGGAGGTGCCAAACCTTGGAGCCACAGCGAAAACAGTGTGGTTTTGTAATTAAAACCACTTCTGCGGTGTCACCCTGGAATTCACTAACACAATATAAGTGGCTTTGGGGGTTGCCAGTTCACATTTGGGCCTGATGTGTGATGAGGCCCCCCTCTTAACCACACTTGCAGCCCAGTAATCGATCATGTGTAAACCGCGAAAATCAAGGCAGCCCGTGTAAATCCACACTCATTAGCAGCGGCAGTCGGAGAGCGAGGCGCTCTCCCCCACTCCTGCACCCCCCCCGGGGGTCCCCGTCCGTGCCGGGTTTTTGGCTCGCATTGTAATGGAAGCGTTAGCGCCCGAGAGGAGGCGGGGCTGCAAATCCATTTCTGCATTTTTTTTTTGCCAAATTAGTTTTAGCTATGTAATCTTCTCTCAGTGCGTCAAAGTGGTGCAGGACCCCGTTTTTTAGCATGTGTGCGTGTTTGTGTGTGTGTGCTTGTGTGTGCGTGTGTGCATGTCTGTGTGTTTTCAATTACCCAAAGATTACAGTGGAGCTTCGGGGGTGGGGTGAGCGGTGCTGCTGCCGAGGGCCCCAATGTGAAGCAGAGCTCAGCCTCTCTCATAAGGCACACACACACACATGCGCACACACACACGTGCGCACACACAAACACGTGCGCGCGCACACACACACGGTTCCCCCATCCATGAGATAACCAGATTAGAGCCCTGCTGTAGATTAGACTGAAGGAGGAGGTGGAGTAGGTGGTGGAGGAGGAGGAGGAGGGGGAAGAGGAGGCCGCTCTCACTCTCGCCTCTTTAGCCACACATCCTTATCCTGCCCTCAGCAGTGCAAGAGGCAGCACTAATCAGGCTTACAATAACATGGACAATATATTGGCCCTGTGTGTGTGTGTGTGTGTGTGTGTGTGTGTGTGTGTGTGTACATGCTTTCGTCTCATTAGTGACTCTTTAATGGTCACAAGCAAAAAACAAACAAACTGTGAGGAAGGTCTTTGGTGATGTTTGGTGGCGACACCAGGATACTAAGATCTGTCCCGGGCTCAACAATGAGCTTAAGAGGAAAGTCCACCCACAATGAAGTTTCACCCATTTTCTGATCCAGACAGCCGCTTCCGGGGTTTCACAGAGGGGAAGAGTTGTCGACCACTAGAAGGCGTTAACGCCTCCACGTTGGCCTAAACTGAACGCATCAGAAGGTTAGGGTGGCGCCAAACTACGCAGACGTGCTCCTGCCCTTTGGCAACTTGGCCACAGCAGGTATCTGTCGGCTGGAAGTCAGGGCCTTGAAAGTTTAAAGTAAAAAGTGAGCGAGCTGCCCTTGAAATACATTAAAATCATCCATATGTACGACCAAGGTACAAACCTGGGCCATCTAGAGAGCCCTCGGTTCTGCAGTGGTGTGCTAGTGATGGTGGTGGTGGTGGTGGTGGTGGTGATGGTGGTGGTGATGGTGGTGGTGATGGTGGTGGTGGTGGGGGTTAAAAAAAAAAAAAAAAAAAAAAGAAGGCGGGTTGGAGTTGGGGGGTGGGGGGATTCCCCATTGCCGTGGTCCCAATGAAAGATTAATGAACCCCAGCAGAACTCCAGGGAGGCAGAGGGACTCTTGGGACTCATTCACAGCCCTGAGCTGAAAAGGCTATAGAGCAGAGAAGAAGAGAAGGGGCTGGCTCTGTGTGTGTGTGTGTGTGTGTGTGTGTCGGCAGAGAGGCGGTAGGTGGATTCATGGGATTCATTAAAAAGCAGCGTAAACCTCCCCGTCGTCAACCAGCGCAGCTCCACATCTCCAGAGCTGCTGCTGCACATCCAGCAGAGGAACCAGAACAAAGTTGGAGGGAAGAAACAACAACAACAACAACAACAGCAGCAGCAGCAGCAGCAGCAAGGATGACGAGGACGGAAGACGGGACAGCCCGGGACCGCATCACCCTCCCCCCTCCCCCGGCTCCTCCCCCCTTTGCCCCCTTGTCTAAATGATGTGAAAGAATGTCGCTGATTCTTCAGTCCTCCTGTGAGGAGGAGAGGAGGGGAAAAAAAAGGCCATTTAAATGAGTTCCTTTGTCCAGGAACCCCAGGGCCACTGAGGGGCCAGTTGGGAACACCCATCCACTGGGTCTACATTTTGACAGCGGGCGTTGGAGAGGGTGTGTTTGGAGGGGGGGTGACAGGAATAGAGGGGAAGGGGGCCAGAGGCCAGTGTGTTTGAATGGTAGTCAGACGCTGTTGAGTCGTCTTTACCCATAAACCCCGGCGGCGGCGGCAGCAAAGGGGGCAATGTGATGAGCTGCTGTTCAGTCTTTTTTGGGGGGGGAACAAGTAAGAAGTTGACCCCATATTTAGGAGGTTCAGAGCAGCAATTAAGACAAAACCGAGTTTTATTTATCGTTCATCTCACCAAAACAGAAACACGAGTCGAACTGAAGAAGAAGAAGAAGAAGAAGAAGAAGAAGAAGCTGATAACACAACATAGCGACCCACAGCCTTCAGTCAAATAGGAGCCCAGCGTGTTGTTTCCTGCCTGTTTACATCGGCGTCACCGACCAATCACAGCCTACCGCTGACTTATAGCTGGTGGTTGCTGAAGGAAGGCGAGGGTTCCCCCTGCCTGAGCTGAGCTGGGCTGGGCTGGGCTGACAGTGAAACGATACAACACCGGGGACTTTGGGCAACTTGGGAGGCTGAACGCTGCACAAAAAGCCAGCGGGGAAAAGAAAGAATATTTCCTGGCCAGGCTTCCCCACTGACCTGCATCCCACCCTCACTCCCTCCCTCCATCCGTCATCACTACCAACAAATATAGAAGATTTTCAAGCAATGCATGAAAGAGACTATATATATATATATATATATATATATATATAGATATATATATATATATATATATATATATATATATATGTATTATATATATATCTTACAGCATTCAAAAAGACCCTGCAGCAAAAAAAAGAGAGAATCTCAGAGCAGAACTCTTGTGCCACACATCAATGAGTGGCGCACCGACTCTTCCCTCATCCAGGACACACACGGCGCCGTCTCGCTGCGGAAGGCCGGCGCTGTGAAGAGCTGCAGCTACTTCAAGACGGCAGACACACAAACACAAACGACCACCGCCGCCGCCAGCGGTCATTGTGGCTAATGTTGTCTCGGCTTGATTTATTCCGCTCCATTGTCCAATTCTATAAATATATACAGTATTTATATGCATACATTTTTCTTTCTCACTTCCAGCTGTGAGGCCTGCACACTCAAAGGAAAATGAGTTTATACACTTTCAAAATCCGTGTTTTTTCTTGGCCTTTTCCTGGCCTCCAATTTACACACACATACACACAAAACCAGGTTAATTAATAAAGGAGCTGCGGTGCTGAAATGTCTGTGTACGGCTGTGGGAAGTGGGACGGTTAAACTAGAAGAGGGGAGGGACGTTTGTATGGGGGAAGAAGAGAGGGGAAGAGATGAGACAGCAACATGAGGACGGAGGGAGGCGAGGGAGGCGGGGGGGGCGGACAGGAAAAAGCTGTTGGCCCTGCATTTCCGGCCGGTGGCACCTGACAGGGGCCAATTGAAGGCCTAAATGTAAAGGTGGTGACCTGGCAGGGCCCAGCGGGGGGTGTCGGGGGGGTCTCCCACCCTCACTTTGTGTCATGATATGATGAGTTGTCACAACAGCTTGCGGGGCCACTAATGAGCTGCAGCGAGGCTGCGACCGGGTGGAGGTGGGGTGAGGGGTTGATGGATGGAGGTCCGCTCAGGCCCCCCAAATTCCAGAGCAAACAGAAAGGACGGGGGAAAAAAAAAAAGGCTGAGAGAAAGAGCGCCCCCCGGGGCCTCTCGCCGAGCGTGCAAGTGGCCCACAGGGGGCGAGCTGCTGGGAAGGTCACCAGGACGCTGACACGCTTCAGCCACACACACGTCATCCCTGGGCATCGACTGATTGGATTGGATTTTTTTTTCTTTTCTCCGACCTGTTGAGGGAGGCACGCGGCCCCCCCTCCTGGCTGCACACCCTCCGCGCTCACACATGTGACGCACGCTCGCCAACCCCCGTTAAAAACTTCATCTGTTCACTCTGCTGCCGCGACGAGTCGGCCGCTTGATCGCGACACCGAAGCAAAAACACGAAGTGGGTCAGAGCCGCCGCTCCGGTTGCTCGTCGCCATTTACAAGTTTTCCCTTCTTTTTTTTCGCCGCCTCTTATCTTTGATAGTCGGCACATCAAATGGAATGATGGAGGAGGACGAGTTCCGGTTCTCACCCTCCTCCCACCCCTCGAAAAACGTTCAAAACCCGGCGTGCAAAACGCAAAACAGCAGGAAGGAGGTAAGTGGGTGTTTTGGTGGAAGCAGGAAGACAAATCGCCTCTTAAGACGCACGTGACTTTCTCTCGTGTAAACAGCCGCTGGAGCTTCTGCCGGCACCTGAGGCCGAGCGAGGGCCTCGCCTGAGGAGGTGAAGCCAAGAGTCAGACACACTGGAGGTGCTTTTGAAATGCAATCAGCCCCCTCAGAATTCCGGCTGAAAGACGAGCAATTAGGAGCCTGAATGGGACGCCGGCGTCGACGGGAAAAAGTGATGGGGGGAGAGGAGAGGAGTCGGGGGGGCTCAGGAGTTAAAGTGTGAGCTTGTTGAAATCTTAGTTTTTCTTTTAGGCGTCACGGGGTGAAGACGTGAGGCGTCTCATCGACGTTCTGTTGAGCCAATAAGGCTCGTCTGGAGGTGACGGGAAAGAAAAAGAACAAAACATTGTTTATTATTTGGATCTCAACATAGGTGGGATTTTTTTTTTTTTTTGGGGGGGGGTTGCCAAATCAATCTGCATGTGTGTATATTGGCACTAGCATGGACTCGGCGTGACGGAAAAGCAGGAATTTAAAGGGGAAATGACCACCACTCTCTCTCTCCGTCTCCACACCAACAACCCCCCTCCCAACCCTCCCACCCCCGCCACACACACACCCCACCCTCCCCCCTCGCACTTCCACGGCAGCAGCAACCTGTCTGAGTGGAAGCAGGAAGCAGGAAGCTGCTGCCTTGCTCAGCCAGCCGCTCAGCTGGAGGTGGCAGCATCTCCACCTGCTGCAGGAGGAAGGCCGGGGCTCCCTCTCCACCCCCCACTGCCCACCGGGGCTCCACCCCCTCCGGCCTGGGCCGGCTGGAGCTTCAGTGCACCGGGTCGTGACTCCGCCCCCTCTGCTCCACGTCTCCTCCTCCTTTGTCTGTTTGTCTGCCGTTTTTGCGAGCGCATCGCCAAAGTTTTCTCTTATTTTCCTGTTTTAAATTTTTTCACCGTCCGCCGTCTCTGTGCACCTGCTGTTGCTGCAGCCGACTGACCCACCGCAGTTTGACTTCAGATGGTCTCTGACTCCGGCCGTGTCGACACCAGGTTGCTGGTTCGAGGCCTGGTTTCGGTTACACACACACACACACACACACACACACACCCCCTGTGGTCTCCTCGTCTTCCTCGTCAGCCAAAGTTTTGATGCCGGTGACAAGAAGAACAAACAAAAGAAAAAAACCGTGAGGAGGAGAAATTTTCAGCACAGCAGTCGTCTCCCCACAAGCAATACTCAATAATGAAAAAAAACCAAACATAAATATGTATATATATATACATGTACATGTATATATATATACATATGTACATATATATATATATATATATATATATATATATATATATATATATATATATATGTGTATACATGCATGTATATGTACACTCACATGCACACACAAAAATCCATTATTACAACCAAATCCCTGCTGCACGATCAGTCTGTGTATATGCTGCTAGTGTGTGTGTGTGTGTGTGTGTGTGTGTGTGTGTGCGTGCGTGCGTGTGTGTGGGCTCTGCTGTGCCTCCAGGATGCCCAGAGACGAACTGGCAGCTTGAAAAGCAGCTTTGGCTACAAGGTGAAAAGCGAGGCGAGGCGAGAGAATGGAGACAAAGAGGAGCAGGAGCAGGAGAGCGAGGGAGCGATGGAGAAAGGGAAGGAGAGTAACAAGACACAACAGCGGCAGCAGCAGCAGCAGCAACAACAACAGCAAACACAACAACAGCGTGCACGCACGCACACATACATGCACAAAGGGAGGGCAGGCGCAGCAAAGTGCGGCCAACAGTCACTTTATCCTTGTGATGCTGCTGACAGTCGCCTCGTCTCTTACACACACACACACACACACACACACACAGCTCTGGAGGTGTTTGGGACGCACACCTTTCGCCACACTTCTTTTTCCTCTAAACAATGCCTGAGCAGAAAACAAACCCACCCCCTCCTCCTCCCCCACCAACCTCGACTCCATTCAAGGTTCATGTGAACAAGGCCTGAACCCCCCTCCCCTCCCCCGCCTCGTCTCTTCTCCCCATTCTCCTTTTCTTCTTTCTTTCTTTCTTTATTTCCGCCTGCAACTATTTCACCTTCACACGGCCGACCGTTCCGAGCGGCAAAGTCAAACGAAAAGCAGCACGCTGCCGCTGCCGCCGTTTCTCTCAACAGGCAAATTCCAGAGGTGGCTCGGCTCGCAGTGCAAAACCGTGCACGTTGCAGGGAGGGAGGGAGTGGAGGGGAGAGAGGAGGAGGAGGGTGGGGGGGTGGAGGGGGGCTGCAACAATATTTTAACGGCTTCAACAATGAAACTAATTGTCACTGTGCTTTTTTTAATTGATCTAAGAGAAGATCAATTAGAGCAGATGATTAAACACACACATATATATATATATATATATATATATATATATTTTGCATTTGTTGACATATTACAAAGAATAATAATAATTAGTATTATTATTACACTTATTATTATTACAATTATCATGATTGTTATTTAAATGGCTGAAGGAAGAGGATTTTTCCCGCGTGAATAATGTAGCAAAGGTGAAACATTTTTACAATCTGAACTAAAAGTGAAACCAGAGGCGGGAGAAACACAGAAAAAAATAACCCTAATTGGCCGACTGTTAAAACCACCTCAGGTTACATGAATATTTACTGCTAATATTAAAATTACCAAAAAAAAAAAAAAAAGAAATTAAATTTTTCATAACAGAATAAACTGTCCCTAAATGCAAGGATCATTTCTACGATTACGCTCCGTGAAATAACGAGACTTGTCAGCCTTTAATTTGCTTTCATGACCTCTGGAAAAAAAAAGAGCCCCACTAACGACCACGACAGATTAAATATTTATGGACTTTCTTTTTTTTTTTTTACCCCCTGCTGCCCATCTTTGCACGGCAACACTTCATAAATATATACAATATATTCAACAACAGTCCAATAATAATAATGATAATAATAATAAGCAAATGGAAAGGAGAGGAATAATATCATTTGCAGGGGGATTAAAATAAAAATAAAAATGGGTAAAAGAATAAAACAAAAAAAAAAAAGTATTAAAACAAAAATGTGCTCATGAAAGAGTCATTCATTTTTCAAAGCTGTATGAAGGTATTTGAAAAGTTGGAAACAGAATCAAATGAGACTTTTCTTTCCTAAAACGGTTGCTCCTTTTTTCTGTCTTTTATTCCTTTTTTCTGTCTTTTTTTCATTTAAAAAAAAAAAAAAAAGAAACTTTCCTCTGGTGGTGGCGGGACGCTGCCCTTCCCCTCCGGCCTGCAGCAGGCAGTCCCGAGGCCCTCGGCGGCAAAACAAAGCCCTGGGAATGTCCTTTACACAGCTGGGACAATAGCGCCGGGGCTCCAGCCTGACAAGTAAAAGAGCCCCGACAAGGCGCCGGCTAATTGGCTTCCCTCCCTCCATTCAGCCGGCCCGCCACACTCCTGCCATCCCTCCTTTTGTCCCACGTGCGCTCTCTTAAGTAAACTGCCAGCTCGCCGGCCAGTGATGGACAGCTCCCAATCACCCCAATCACCCAGCGGCCACAATGGCATCAATGCAACAACACGAGAGCGCAGTGGGGGGGTGGCGGTGGAGGGAGAGAGAGAGAGAGGGAAAAAAAAAAAGAAATAGAGCGGAGCTCTCCAACTGTGAGAGTGACTCGCACGAGACCCAAAAGTGAAGGGGGGGGGGGAGGAGGAAATATGAATGGAAGGATAAAAACTTTCACAACACGAGCAAACACAACATCCCGTGACCTTCCAGCCCTCAGCCGGCCGCTCGGGCAGCCATTAGTCTGAATAATGCAAGAAAAAGGCAAAGAGAAAAAAAAAAGAAAGTTGAACTTGAAAGTCTGATTTTCATTTTTTATATATTTTTTACCTCCTTCAGCACTAAAATATTTATTAGACCAGTTTTGAACAAAAAATAAGGCATTTGATTTGAAAATCAGTAAACTGTTTAACTGTGAAAATAAAATCTGCTTTTCTAAAAAAAAAAAAATCAACTGTGATTTAAAGGCAATAAGGAAGATAAAACACGCCACGGAAATCACTTCAATCTCAACACGCAAAAACAAAGAGCAGTTCAATTTGACTCTCCACACACGAAATACAACAATGCCACTTACAAGTGAGATTAAATGTAATTGTGAGTTAATACGGACGACAGAAAACAAAAACACACCAAAAAAGCAACGAGCCATCACATCCAGCGTGAAGTCCCGGCGCAGCGCAGCCGCTGTCAGCCTGTCAGGACAAAGCAATCAAACGGCGCCTTTCATTATCCAAATTGTCAATCTGTCACTTAGCAACATAAGTGTTATAAATGGCCAAACGGAGCCCCGCGAAGAGAGGAAAAATAGCCGCGGCTAAACCCCGGCGAGGCGGGAGACGCGCGTCCAAATGAGGCGGTGGCGAGCGGCGGCGGCGGCCGCAATTAAAAGGTAGAAAAGTCTTACCATTTAAAAGAGCTGTATTAGTGATGCTGCTCGGCTCCTGGTTGAAACAAGCATGCTGGCACTCGTGGCAGCGCTCAGACTCCAAGCAGACTCCCACCACCATGTCAGCCACTAATCCACTGGGGGGCAGCACCTCGTCGACGGCAGCCCCCCTCGCTCGTGCCCGATGGCTTCAGCCGATAAGAGGAGAGTTTTGGCCGGAGGAGCCCCGGGTTCGGCCGGGACCCGGCCCGACTCTGGGGGTCCTGGAGCGGCTCGGCGGCTTGGCGGCAACGAGCGGCGGGCGGCAGTGGCGGGCGGCAGCTTCCCTCTCTCTGGGCGCCGCTCACTGCATTCAAACTGGAGGCAGCGGCGGTGCTCTCCTCCACATCTGACCGGGACTCCCTCTTTCTCCCATCTTCATATAACCCCCCCTTCACAACCAGCTCCTTTTGTGTCCATCTCTTTCTTTCTTTTGATAAGTTGAAAGAACAACAACAAAAAAAGAGGAGAAGAAGAAGAAGGGAAAAAAGAAGGGAGGCTTTCACCGCGCCGCTCGCCGCGTATAAAGGTCGCTGGAGTGGCGTCTATAGGAGTTGCCCTAACTTGGCTAAACTCAAGCAGCGGGGTGTCTCTCGTCATGTCATTAATCCCCCCAAAACTAGCCGCCGCTCCTTTCACCGCCAGTCACACCACATTAAACGCAAAATCACAAACACAAACGGCCGGGACCAGGGAGAGTGTGGCGGGGGAGAGAGTGGGAGCGAGGAAAAGGGGAGAGAAAAAGGCAACTGGAGGGAGGGAAAGACGGCTTTCCGATCCGGGGCAGAGGGACCATCGACCCGGCCGTCCTGCCCAGCGACGGCCGTGCTGCTCTTTTTTTGTTTTGTTTTTTTTATCATGCAAGAAATCATCACAATCATGATAAAACACCTGCCAGACAAAAGACATTTAACAGCAAAAAATCAGCCCTGGATTGCAGTGCTGATGATTTTTGATTTTTTTTTTTTTTTAAACAAGCTGCAAAACTCTCCTCTGCCTGGAGCCTCTGAAGCCCCCCGGACCTCCCGAGTCAAACCCGCGCTAGCCGCACACAAAACAACAACCAGAAGGAAAAAAGAAACAACAACAAAAATACCAATAAATGGATCCGAGCCCTGCGTGGCAGCGGCGGCAGCAGAGCTCTGGCACCGGAGAAAAAATTCACGCCGGCCAACTGGTGGCTCGGAGGGAGGAAGCCCACTCTTAAAGCCGCGATCGGAGCATCCAGCAACACCACCGCTGTGAGGCTTTCAACCGCAGCGAGGAAAAAAGAGCACTATTGATCTTCAAATGGCAATAATTGAAAAGATCAAAACGATTAAAACTGAGGTAAAAAAAAAAAAAAAATATGGAGAAATGCGCTGACTTACCATGCTTGGGCTCCTCTTTTTTGTCCAAGGTTTTTTTTTTTTTTTGTTTAAGTGAAAAAAAAGAAAAGAAAAAGAAAAAAAATGAGTGGCGCTCAAAGCCGCAGCATCGGAGGTGTCAAATATTTGCAGCCGCCTCTTGATCGTATTACTTCCACAGTCCTGGTTTCCAATGCGTCTGAACTTTTTCCCTTTTCTCTTTTATTTTGTTTGTGCTACCTTGCCTTTTTCTCCCCCTGCTTAAGACTTTAAAAGCCTCCAGCGCAGCAAAGCAGCACAAATTATCTTGCCACCTTGCTCAGCTCTGATGCTTTGGCCGCTAACTTTGGAAGGCCCTTTACTACTGCATCAAAATTAGCATTGTCAAAGCAGTTAATGAATATTAATATTGTATTTGTCATTGGAGCTGGCCCATTGCTGAACTCCAAGTCATCCATCAGGGACAAGATTAAGCACACAATTATTTCTGACTGACAGGGACCAAATCTGGAGGATTTTTTTTTTTCTCCCCTCCAACAATTTAAAGAAAAAGACACAGCATCATCTTAAGGTACCTCCCATGAGACGAGACGAGGCCAGATTAATACACTTTTAATGAAGCAAGATTTGGTGGCGGAGAACGGCGAGAGCCTTGCACAAAAAGAGGAGCGGGATATAAAAAAATTTATTTAAAAAAAGAGACAAAATTTACCATTTTATTAAAGATTTAAAATCCTAAATTACGACCGGCAGATTTCATTTCAATCCAAGAACTGCTGCTTTTTTTTTTCTTTTGATGAATGAATCTATTCTCCTTCATTTCCTATTATTCCTTTTTTTTATTTTTACAAGATATTAATTTGATATATAATTCTGAGGAGAACTCTACAAATTAAGATGAAATAAAAAATGCTGCACCGAGAACAAAGATGCCACGATATTTAAGATGAAACGTTGGTCGAATAAAAAAAAGAAAGAAAGAAAAAGAAGAAGAAGAAGAAGAAGAAGAAGAAGGAGAAGCCCCCGGACCTCCGGCGCTCTCGGCAGAGCCCAGCGGAGCTGTGAGGACCACACAGGCAGCCTCCTCCATCAGAGCAGCCGCTGCAACCCGGAGCTCCGCACCGCACTCAGCTGCACTGAGCTGCAGCGCAACGCGCCACAAACACACCGCAGCAAAGAGCCTCGCCAGCAACGCCTCCATCAAACACGGCTCAACGCACAATTCGCCCAAACCTCCAGCAAACATTTTCACTTTTTTTATATTAATATTTAATATCAATATACATTTTTTCAGTTAATTCTGTTTAAAAAAATGCAAGATTTTTATCATGCCAAACATTTCTGTGTACCTAAATAAATGCATGAATGGGGAGGATGAAATGCCTTCTTCTTCTCTCATCCTCTCAACCTTTTCTGGTTATGCACATTTTATCTTTTCCTTAGGAAGCCCCGACTTCCTTATTCATTTGCCGGGATAATTTAACAGAACGAGTCATTCAAGTGAAGCATTTTTCACCTTTTTCTCCACAATTTATCAGATTTTTCCCTCCCTTTTATAAAAGGATTTCGCGATGCCAAACGGCAAAAAAGAAAAAGAAAAAGGAGAAATCATATTTAGGTCAGATTTACCAGCGTTTTCTTCTCGACAGCAGGTTGCGGGTCGTGTGGAAAAAGAAAACACGGGGCAGATGTGGGGCAGCAGCAGCAGCAGCAGCAGCGCCGGCGGCCGGCCGGCTGGCCGGACGAGAGCGCCGGGGTCACGCTGCGCCCTGCCGACCACCCTGCCGGCTCCCTAATACCATTAGCAACCCTTAGATGAACATTCTAAATTGGGCTTTTGTTCTGCCGGTGCCGATCCGGCCTCACCGGTGCTGCCGAACCCGGCACAGATGGCGCTACGTTTTTGTAAAGAATGAACGGCGGCGGCTAAAAAGAAAAGCGCTCCGTCTTCCCGACGGCGACCCGCCGCTCCAGGATTTTCTTTATTTTATTGTCTGCATTTAAATTCATATTTTAAAAAGCTTAAAATGTCTCCGGCTATAAACTAATTTCACAAAAGTGGTGCCCTCATTTGCACGGCTGCAAATCCAATGTGACTTCAATTAAAATGTAGGAATTTGTATTTTAATTTTAATTTATTTTCAATGGGGTCTCAGCTGTTTATTTGATTTGATTGAATTCGACAGAAAACAGAAATATCATTCAATTATAAAGCACAGGTAGATTTTCCCCAAAAAATTATAAGATCATTATAAGAATTTTCTCTCACTCGGGAAATTTTTTGGACAACTAATATAATTTTGTTGCAAATTTTGGAATATTACGAAGAAAGTGGAGTGAAAATTAATGGGGCAGCTCTGTATTGAGAAGGGTTTTTTTTAAATATTCAAACAACCTCAACGGGATGCCGTAAAATACACTTTAATTAATCAGATGATGCTTTAATTGTTGGGATGCCGATTGTGTTTGCACACTGAAGAACAGAGAGAGGGAGAGAGAGAGAAAGGAAAAAAACTGGGAGCGAACGCAGAATCCCGTCGCGTCTTAATTTGAGCCGAGAGCCTCGAACGGGTCCAGCGGAGGTGAGGAGGGGAGACGGGGGAGACGGGGGAGACGACAGCTCCAAGGCCCAGCGTGATCAAATCAGCGCCGCTATCAAATTAACTCCCCAACTTTGAAACTTATTGATCTGCTATTAAGACAGCAGTGAACTTGATGAGGTGAGTGCTGTAGGTGACTCGGCCACTTCAAAGTCGGTTCGCGGCAGCCGCGTTAAAAAAAAAAAAAAAAAAAGGCCACTTTGATCCACCGCGCCGCTCTCCGGATCTGGAGAGGGAGGCTTCACAACCAGCACCCCAATCCTCCCCGGCTCCCCGGCCCGGCTCCCGAGGCCCGGCTCCCCGGCCCGGCCCTGCACGCCACCCAGAGCCCAGTCACACCACGACGGCCTCACTCCTGCTTTTCAGGGAGCAAAACGCATTCGAGATTCGCTCCGGAAAACAGCAACGACAACAACGACAACAGAACCCAGCACGCCGACACACAAAAGGGGTAAAAAAAAAAAAAAAGATGCAATGTGTTGTTGTTGCACACGGCTCCGATGCAAAAACGTATTTTGGCATTTAAATCCGCCGCTGATAAGACGGAGGATCCTTCATGCCAAATACGCCATGTAATAAGGTCGGCGATGAGAGAGACAATGCATGCTGGGAGATAGCGCTGCTATTGTGTGTGTGTGTGTGTGTGTGTGTGTGTGTGTGTGTGTGTGTGTGTGTGTGTGGACTACACCCCCCTCCGCCCTCCCTCCACCCCCCTCTTTGCTTAAGGCAACTCTTCCCTCTACATTAAATGCTATGCGCTGCCAATCACACCTGCCTGCCTGCCTGCCTGCCTCTCTCTCCCTCTCTCTCTCTCTCTCTCCTTTTTTTCACTTTGTGCCACTGGGTGGAGGTAGTAGTTAATGTTTCCCACATGCGCCACCGCCGCATCATCCCCTTCAACAGAGAGGAGCAGACACAAAACACAGGCAGGGCCACGGAAACACGTCCCTCCGCCAGTTAAAGCCATTATCGGACAAACCGGAGGGGAAGATTAAAAAAAAAGACAAGAGGAAGAAAGAAAAGGGAAAAGGAAAAGAAGCAGGGAGGGGAGGGCAGTGGAGGGGGAGAGAAAACAAAACAAACTCCATCATTTCCGCTTCAGTTTTTGCGAGGACGGGACGAGGCAGCGAGGGAGGAAGCTGGGCTCCGTCCTCCGCTGAGCCGCTAACTTAGCGGGACGGAGCAAAATAAATATTAACGGCCAAATTAATCATCGGCAGGGACGGTGTTTGCACTCAGGCTCCAGCGCTCGCAGCCGGGTGTGTGTGTGTGTGTGTGTGTGTGTTGACTTGGAGTGCCAGGGCTAAGCTGCATCTGTTTAATTAAGAGGGGTAAAGCAGATGACAAATGCGAGACAGTTCAACATTTAATGCCGTGCTTATCTCCCCCCTCACCCCCCCTCCATTTATTTAGCGGGGAGGGGGGGGGTATGAGTGTGTGTGGGTGTGTGGGGGGGGTGTGGGTGGCATTTAGGAGTGATGCACGGCGGCGGAATCGGAACGGCATGCGGCCCCGTGACAAGTCAGCGGCGGCGGCGCTGCAGCGTTCAGCCCATTTCCTGACAATTGTTTTGACATTTTGCAACATAATTCTGTTTGATGACAAAGAGAGGGATTACGGCACAAATCAAATAAAGGCAAACACACCTTCTGATGCACAGCTGCGGAAAAGAAAACGGCAAAAAAACAAAAAAACAAAAAAAAGCAACCGAGCAAATAAAAAAGGAACAGAGCTTCAACGTAAATGACACAGTGTCACTCAATTATGGATCGCTTCTTTTTTTATTTTGTTTTATTTATTTAATTGATTCCGTCCCTTTTTTTTTTTAAGCAACCTTCCCTCCAAAATCGTCAAAATAAAGCGCGCAATTAAAAACGTGGCGGCATCAAAGGGCGGCGCTCTGCCTCGTCCCACCTGACAGCACTTTATTAAATATTCCACCACCACCTCCTCCTCCTCCTCCTCCTCCCCCCCCTCCTCTTTCTCCTCCAGAATGATCTTCATTGTATATCTGGTGCCGATGCACAACACTGCCTAGAGTCAATGTCAAATCCCAACTCCAACAGTCCCGTGAAAAAAAGAAAAAGAGAAAAGGAGGGGTGGGGTGGGGTGGGGTGGGGTGGGGGTGTGGGGGGTAGAGAACGAACGGCGCCCGCGGCGCACAAATCCCTTTAGTCAACCCGCTCGCGATATATCAGCCAAAGTTATCGCTTCCAATGTGACAATGTTAAAATGGAAAACAAGGAGAGGAAGAAAAAAATACATTTTTACACACACACACACACACACACACACACACGCAAATAGAGAGGGAGGGGAAAGGGGGGGGAGAAACGGGTGGCAGGAGTCGAGGAGGAAAGAAGCAAAAAAAGCAAAAAAAAGAGGGAGAAAAAGGGGGAAGAGGACGAGGAGGAGGAGGAGGCAGCGGTGGAGGAGGGAGAAAAAAAAAAAGAGCCCCGTGCCACGAGCATATATAAGAGAAACCTTCACCAATTAGTGTGGAGAAACGGGAGAGGGAGCGGCGGTGGCGGCGGCGGCTCTTTGAGAGGCGAGGCCTGGCGGCGGAGCTGTCATGTCGGCTGGATTGATCAACAGGCCCCACATTTCTAATGGCATGTTGTCATGAAGCTGCAGCCACGGGGAGCCACCTGCCTCGGTCCTCGCACCGCTGCCTGCACCGTGCACGTCTGTGTGTGTGTGTGTGTGTGTGTGTGTGTGAGAGAGCGAGAGAGAGAGAGAGCACTGCAGCAGCCATGCTATCCTCCGTCGCCTGTACGTCTTTTTTTTTTTTTTGCTAATAATTTAAAACCCAGGCCTGGGATTCTCCTCCCACTCTCTGGCAGCCAACACCTTTCCTGGCGCCTCCAGGTGGGGGAAAAAATAAAAAAAAGAAAACGGCCGGAGGATTCAAAACTGCAGCAGGAAAAAAATGGTACGCGCGGGGGAAAAAAACAATAAACAAAAAAAATAAAAATCGTTTTTGGTGCCTTTGACGTAAATTTAAAAAGGAACAAACCTAAAAAGAAAAAATTGAAAATCCTGAAAAAGCAAGAAGTGCGACAATTACTATTTTGTTTTAATCAATTTCGTTTCCTCGACGTGAGATCCTCCAGCTGTCTGGCGAACGACTTCCCCAGACCGCTGCGCGGCGAACGGCAAATTTCGCGGATGAAACCGGCCCCGGCTGCCGTCTGAAAAGCATCGCTTTTGATTATGGCTCATTTTCTCTTAGTGGAAAAAAAGCTCGCGAATAATCAGCAGACAATGAAAACTCGCAGCGTGAAATGTCGCTCGTTTGGAAGGATGAGGAGTAGCAATCAAAATAAACAAACAAAAAAACACAAGACAAAGGAAATGGCTTTACGAGAAAAAGGGAAACGGAGGAAAAAACAAACGTTACCCTCATCTTTTTTTCTTCCCCCTTTTTCTTCCCCTCCTCCCCCCCTCGTCGGTTCACAGCGACAAAAAAGCTGACGGACGGACGAACGCTGGGCGGGCAGCCTGGGCCAACAATAAAAAAAGTCAAATAAAAGTTACGGAACTGGAGAGTTGAAGGTGGCGGCAGTCGGCCACTCGGAGTGCGTGTCACGTACAGTTAACCTTTTTATCGGGCGCGCCTGTGGTCTCATCAGTCGATGGAATTCTTTGCCCGCGGCGGCGGCTTAGCCGAGGGACACCGACCAATAGAAAAAATATTTCATTGTGTTAGCATTTCAAATGGCGAGCGGGGAGAGGAGGGCGTTTGGACGGAGGGCGGGGGCGGGGGAAAGCGCTAACCGATCGTTGCCAGCGGAATTAATTGCCTATTCTGAGAATAATGTCCCTTATCCGCCATTCTCGGAGGGCCGGGCGGCGAGCAGAGGCCACTTTTTCTTTTTTTTTCTTTTGGCGTCTTCAAAAAGAAGAGCGCTTTGGGGTTCTGGCCGCATTAGGGGTTTTAGCTCGGCCCACGAAAATAATCAGGAGCGCTGAAGCAAACGCGGCTAATCTGCGGCCCAATTAAAAAGCGCTAAAAAAAAAAAAAAAAACCTGGTCGCAAAAAAAAATGAAACAAAAAAATGGTAAAAAAAAAATCATTAAGAAACAAAAACATTCAACGATATTTTGATGGTGCGTGTGTGGATTTTTTTTCCAATTAATAATAGGCGAGCATTCATTCGTAAAGTGGCGGACAAATAATTTTGCGCCGGCTGAAGTGCGGCTCGCCGCTCGATAAATGGCTCAAGATGGCGCCGCCCCGGTGGCGCCTCCGTCCTGCTTTTCTTTAAGGGGATTTACGTTCAGGCTCCGTTACACATTGGCCAAGCATATGCAATGACCCCGACGGTTATCGGTGCATCTTTTAGCCGCGACTTAATCTAACCTCCTTAAAGCCGAGCGGCTTTTCAGACTCAAAGCGGCATTAAGAATGAGCATTGTCGGCCGGCGAGAAGGAGCCCGTGGAAAAACAGCTGCTTGTGCTGCTGCAGTCCAATCAGCGGCCAAACAAACACCCCCCCCCCCGAGCCCGACCCACAAGAATGGCGGGGACAAACTGGGATTTCGCTCTGTTTCTTTTTCCACCCCTCTTCCCCCTCTTCTTTTTGGGGGGGCTTAGGGGTCCGTCCCAAATGTTCCTTCCCCACCGCCGTATCGACCTGCTCTGGGCCGCTCCTCCTCCTCCTCCTTCTCCTCTTCCTCCTCCTCCTCCTCCTGTGAGGTGTCCATTTCATCCCTCGGCAGATGGACGGGCGAATTCGCAGCGGTCCCCCATTACACGCCTCTCCGCCGCCTCATTGTGGATTCAGTCGACGAAGTCAATCTTATTAACTTCCGCGCCGGTTCACATATGACATTTTCTTCAATTTTCTCGCCGACATCAAAAACATCAATTAGCGACTCGAAAATGGGAAGGAGCGAATGACGGAGGCCGATAACGCCGGCTTATTTGAAGCCGGGGGTAAATCTATTCTCCGGTTTTGAATGTGTTCATTACAATTGCGCTTTCAAAGAGGACCTCCAAATAGCAAAGAAATTAAATTTATCTCCGAGAAATGTCCAGAAATTGTTTTTCCCCCGCCTCCCTTTCTTTTTTTCTTCTTTTTTTTTCAAAATCCGCCGTCTATCTCTCGGCCGCAGTGAATGACACAAAGCATTGTGGGCCTGCATTTTCTTTTTCTCATTAGAATAGATCACAACTCCCACAGAAGTCGAAACCCTATATTGTAAAGCCGGCCACAGCCGGTAAAAATCATTCTGTGAAGGCGACCAATCTTTTAGCGGGGCGCGATAACGCGGCCCGACGGTGACCTGCGGGTTCATCAAAAATACACAACAATGTGTCTGTCACGTAATTTTTGTTTTTTTCAGGAGGGAATGTCAGATTGAGGAAATAATAATAATAATTACAACAATGATAATAATGATGGGGAAAACATCCAATTATTTTCTATGTTGACATTTATCAAGCACAAATTAAAGTATTTTTTGAAGATTTAACCAGTCAATATACACACAAAATTTTCCGTTGAAAATATAATTTCAATACGTCGGTCATCTTGAGATGATGTCTTAAATCGTATTAATGCATAAAGAAATATAGTCAAATTCATAATTGCAATTAAAACAATTGCACATTGGGGTTCTTTATTCATATATATAATTCTTAGAAAATATGGAATTTATCCATCAGGTATTAAAAAATATTTATGTTATACAATTTTTGAGAAAGGAAATAATAAAAATGAAATTTCTAAATACATAAAATATTCTGCCAATTTCTAAATTATTTTCGTCTTTTTTTATATCATCATTGTATTTGATGAGATTCCCCCCCCCTCTCCTCACTCCAGTTTCAACCTCCAGTCTCATTGATCACTTCCTGCCACGGCTTCACGTCGCGGCCGCGTCAAAAAGTGAAACACAAACCGTTACGTCAAAAGCGAAAGAGCCTCGACTCTGGCGACTCTCCGGCCTCCCTCCACCGGGCGGCGTGTAACCCGATCGGCCCCCGTAAGGCCGTAACCTTTAAGTAAAAGAGCTATTTTTTTTTCCGCCGACAGCATCGCCGGGCGGCTTCCTCGTGCTTGAGTTACGTCTCGACGGGGGCCGATCGCGTTCCTCCGGCCCATTGATTTCTGATCTTTTGACGTTATTCGCCTGCTTTTTTATTTGCTCGCCCGTCTTTAATTCCATGTCACGAAAGACACAAACGTCCAAACAAGCGACGTGTCCGGTATCTACGATCTGTCAGCCAGCGGCCGTCTTCCCGGCACCGCGCCGCCTTGCCGGCTCTGATGCCGTGCCGAGAAGCGGCGGGATGAAAATATCGCTCTTTATAATGGAGGATAATCAGATTTCGGATGCCTCGCTTTGCCTCCCGGCGAAAAAAGGGAGAGAATGGGGGGGGGGGGATTGAAGCGCAAGGGGTTAAAGCAACAGGGCTGTAACCAATACACTGCCGGGTCACTGGCGCCGTGACCTCGGGGGGGGATAAGGGAGCGGGGGGTGGAATGAGTGAGCCGAGTGGAAACAGGTCAATCAAAATCCAACTAAGAAAAACGAAATTATATGGGCCTGATTTCTGCTGCGTAAAGCGCGGCTGGTTGGCGGATGGGAAGGAGGAGACGCGGCGATACGGCTGGAAGAGACGCAGCGGGGATCAGTTCCATTAGACAGCGGGGATTTCTTCATCATCATCACCGTCATCATCATCACCCCCCCATCATAGCCGAGGCCTCAGATTAGATCGCTGTGGAGGCGCTCAAATGGTGCGATTTTTTCTCTCTGTAATTATTTTGATGCAGATGACAGAGATTGTTTTTTTTTTTTTTCACGGGCGGGCGAAGAGAGAGAATCAGGCGTGTGTGTGTGTGTGTCCGTGCGTGTGCGCGCTGAATGGATGCTACTCTCGATGCCATTAACCAATTAGACGGCTTCAACAAAGGACGGAAAAAATAATGTTGTTTGTGAAGTTATGAGGGAAAAAAGATACTAAAGGCAGAGACGGCAGGTGCAATTACGGCAGCGTAAACCCTCGACTTGTAACCACCAATCGTGTTCTTGCTGTGCGAAACAAAGAAATGGACTTTCAATGAGTGAAAAAAAACAAAAAAGGAATTGACGCTAAACCGGCTAAGCGGCTAACTAGCAGCAGCAGCAGCTCCGGCGGCGTCCGGGCCGCTAATGAAGCAAACCCCCATCGGGTGGAGGAGGAACGTTTTCCACCCACCGCCGTGCAGACAATGCCCTTGAACCAGGCTGCAGTGACCTTGACCGGGGTTGGGGGTCTCAGTCTCGGTCCTGCGGTGGGTCAGGGTGGGCTGGAGGACGTGGAGCCTCTGCCTCACATTGTTTCTGCTCTCTTTCTTTCTTTCCCCCCCCTCCTCTCTCCGTCCGTCGCCTCCGTTTGCTCTCGGCTGTGGCGAGTCTGTGTCGCTGGATTAACGGCGCCCCCTTTCGTATCTACCTTTCCAATTACTTCCAAGAGTTGCGGACGGACAAATTTGCGCTTTCATGTGCCGTGTTCGCCGCCGAGCCGCCGCTCCCGGCCATGAAAGGGGGGAGTTTTTAATGAGCTGAGGTGAGGTTAATTGGTTGGCTAAGATCCTCCCAGTCACGCGCTGTCTACACCAAATTAAGTCCATTTCCACAAGTTTTTTTTTTTTTACCCCCACCCTTGCTCTCTCCACGGACGCGTTCAATAACAAACACTTCAGCCCAATTTTCCGCTCCCACGAAAAAGGGGGGAGCTCATTGGCTCATTTCACTCGCCTTGAGCCCCCTATCTGCCGGCAGATAGGGGGCGATGTTTGTCGTTCCCGATGCCGTTTGCACTTCCGTTGAACCTCCTGTTGTCTTGGAACGACAAAAACTAAAGTTTTCTCACAAAATTATTCCCCATACTCAAACATTGAGTGAGGTTGCTAAGTGCAGCAGTCGTTGGATCACTGCTAGGATCACCACCGCCGCCGCCGCTAGACCATAGCGCTAATGCTCTGCAAACGACTGCGTCTTTCACTTGCCATTAGGAGTGACATGATGCGGATCTGCCCACCCGGACTAAAAGACCTTGTAATCAACACCGGCGCAAATGTGTTCAGTTCAACGTCCCGTCGGAGGCGGTTCAACGGCCCCGACGGTGTAATTACTGGCTAGCACGCCACGCTAACGCTAACACCATCCGTCTTCATTTCCAACGGCAACGCCCCTGCCATTGATGGATAGTTATCATTAGAGGGTGACAAAGCACTGAAACAAGTGGCGCGTGTGAGTTAGTGTGTGTGTGTGTGTGTTTTCGAGTACAACATGGGGTGTAAAATCGGGCAAACGGGAGGATGCATCCGCTTAGGAACGGACTGAAACCGATTAAGAAGAAGAATTACACCTCACTGCCGCGGACGACAGCACACAACTTTGGGTCAGAGTGTGTGTTCTTCACACACACACACACACACACAAAATCCATAGAGTTGCCACAAAGAGTGTGTGTACACGTGTTGGCACAAACTTTTTTTGCCGTGACCCCTGCACACAGCGAAGGCTACGTCTCGCCTCGCAAGCCTTTTTATAGCATGCTGCTCAGACTGCGCGCACACACACACACACACACACACACACACGCAGGGTCCGGGCAGCGGCTGCGTCCCAACACTAAACCACAGGCTGTGACTGAGGCTCCTCTATACTTTCAGTCTATATATTCAGGCCAGTCTGGCCTGTATATCTTAATTATGTGCTGTGTGTCTTTTCCTAGAAGAAGGGCTGATGGAGTCGCCCAGTCAGCCGGCTGAAATGAGGCCCTTTACGGTCTTTTTACGGGGGCCTCCGAGTTCAGCCGCAGCATCATTACAAGACTGGAAGACAAAAAATAAATAAATAAATAGAAAGCGGAACCCGGCGGTGCCCCGTCTCGTTCCCGCTCCAACGTCTCTCACAAGGCTGCAGACATTTTAGTCGCTGTGACATTTTATTTTCTTCTCCCCGTCAAGTTGAGCTTCTTCTTCAAAAACAAACTTTTTTTATTTTATTTTTCTTTTCTTGACAGGCTGCGACGAGGACGAAGTGCAGAGGGAACAAATGGCCGGCAGAGTTTTAGCCCAGCGCCGGCGCTCAGCGTGATTATCGCTCCTTTCTCCTCGCGGGTTGCTGCTTTAGGGGTCGCCGCCGTCTCTCTCACACACACACACACACACACACACACACACACACACACACACACACACACACACACACACTTTGTCTCTGGCTCTCGCTCTCCTGCTCACACACACACACACACACACTGGTTGGACTTTGCCATTTCAATGACTCAATCGCATCAGGAGCTCTCCGTCGATTGTGCTCAGTGACCCAGCAGAGGCCTGTGTGGAGAACGGCAGCGGATTAGACGCCGCTTCCAGCCGGAGCGCCGTTGTTCCCTCCAGCAGCCAGGAGGGGGTGCTACTGGGATGGAAGCTTCCATTTGCATTGGGGAGGATTTAAAGAGTCCATATTTTTGAAAAAAAAAACAAAACACTTTCTTCTAAAAACCTCTATGTAATTTTATCCGAATGTGAATGACAGAGTCACTGAGTGTCGTACTAAAACCCTCTATGATGTCACAAAGTGCATGCAAACAGGCACCTCCACAATGTATGTCTCTTTGCGCAGTCAGCCAGAACACCAGGTGATGGCTCCGCCCCCTGAGGTCGCCCTAGTTTTATGTCGCCCTTCCAAGGTCCAGAGCTGTAAACAACGGGCTAAACACGGTGTTTTCTGCACACCTGGCAAATTTCTCGGAATAATTTACTGTGCGAAGCTGCTCCAGCTGGGGGGGGGTGGGGGGGGTTATGATCCAGTGGAACATGGTGGAACATGACTCCTCTCATGACTCACACTGTGGACACAGCCATCCCACACATAAATGTGTACATGTATATACATGTATATGCATTTTTTTTTTATCTTTACAACTTTCTACACTGCAGATAGATACTGGGGATGTGAAATATATGAGCAAGATATATGTAATCATGCAGCAAAGAAAAACATGTCAAATAACTGTAATTAAAACTAAAATTAAAATGAACTTAACTAAATGAACTAAATCTGCTTTTTATGAAAGGTTGGCTATTTTGAAGAATTGAAATATAAAACGTGTTTGAGTTATTTTACATTTTCATTGTTTCCTGCATAATTCCATGTGTATTCACAAGAACTTTTGATGCAGTTAGTGAGAAACTGCAATGTCACTAGTCATGAGAATGAAAGAAAAAATTCATAGGGTGAGTCCAAACTTTTGACTGGTAGTGTGTATAGATGTATACTTACATATACATTATATATATATATATATATATATATATATATATATATATATATATATATATATATATATATATATATACACACATATATACACATATATACATATACTGTAGATGTATACTATATATATATAAATATATAGATGTTTATATCCACATACACACATATATACATATATATGTACTCTTGTGAGCGTGCATGTGCTGCCAGTGAGAGTGGGCGGCCTGCAGCAGACTGGCTGCCTGCTCGCAGACCCTGCAGTTTGTTTAGCAACACTCCTTTTGACGACGCCCGAAGGGTGCAATTAAGCCCAATTAGAGGCTGTCAGTTTTATTAAGAGGCACAGACTGGCCAGGCTCTGGGGCAGTGAGGGGTTTGGGGGGAGTAGTAGGGGGGTAGTGGGGGAGGAGAGGAGGAGCTGCTCTCTGCTCTCCACTCACTGGGCCGCAGGAAGCTGGTGTAAATTTAGTGCGTGCCAAAGTCAAGCGGCTCCTAAGTCGAGGTGACAGCTGCTGCAGCCGTACCACCACCAGCAGCAGCAGCAGCAGCAGCAGCAGCTCTGCGGTCTCCCCTCCCCCGGACGAGTCTTGGTCCGGTTCTGCCGGGTCACCTCAGGTGCTCCGGGTTCAAACGCACCGGCATCACAGAGGTGATGCAACGCTTTATGAGGAGGTGGGGATGAAAAAAAAAGAGAAGAACTGCTGCTGCTGCTGCTGCTGCTGATGGTGCTGCTTTAAAAAGCGCTGCTGCTTTGTGATCAAGAGAAACCTGAAGGGGATCAATGGATCACAAAAACCCGACTCGGCTATAAATACTCGGTGGCTAACGCTGAATGCAGGCATGTGTGGATGCAGATGTCACAAAGCATTTACGGAAGGGGAGGAGGAGGAGGAGGAGGAGGAAGAGGAGGAGGGCGGCGGTGAGGAGCTGGTGGCTGCGCAGTTATGTGCCCCGATGCATTAGTGCGGCTGTGAATAGAGCAATACAGCTGGCGGGGAACAAAAAGTGCTGCAGCGGCTCTTTCATCAGGAAATCAGAAAAAGAAGAGAGAGAGAGAGAGAGAGAGAGAGAGAAAGAAAGAAGAAAGCAGATGAATGTATCGCTCGCTCACAATTCCCCCTTTTTCCGTCGACCCCCTCGACGGAGATGTTTACAGATAGCCCCCCCCACCCCATCCCACCTGTGCACACACACACACACACACACACACACACACACACACACACACACACACACACACACACACACACACACACACTTCAGCTTGGACACGTTTCAAAAAGACGAGGCCTTTTCATCTCCGCTCTGGCTGCGAGGAAATTTTGCTCCTTAATGGCTTTCAAAACAGGAAGCGGCAGACAATTAAAAAATAAAGAAAGAAAAAATGGAGAAGTGAGAAGAGGGGAGGAGAGAGAGAGAGAGAAAAAAAGCCGCTTCCCCCCCTTAACCCCCTCCCCCTCCGCCGTCACCCGGTCGCCACTTCAGTCGGCGCATCCTCACGTGCCAGGACGCCGACTGTGCCAGTCACACTGACCCCCATCTGCAGGCGGCGCCACCGCCGTGCACGTGAGCGCGCACGCTCCCGCCCCATCATCCACCACCACCCGCTCCACCCCCCCAACCATTGCCATTCAGGGCTCAGCCACAGAATTGTGTTTCCACTTTTGTGCGCTATTGTGTTCTTTGTTCACAGCTGCTGCTGCTGTGTAAAAAAAAAAAAAGAAAAGAAAAAAGAAAAGAAAATCCTTTATCTCTAAGCTGAAGAAGTAACAGGGTTGTATTGAAGGAATGCACGCAGGAAGATATGACCGCCGGCGTGCAAATCACTCCACCATCAGGCAAATTACGGATGATTTTTTTTTTTCCCTTTTCCTCTCTCTCTCCTCTCTCCCTCTCTCCCTCTCTCCCTCTCTCGCCATTGGTGACCCTCGGAAAAAGTCGGGCTGCGCCGCCGCAGACCGCCTCCAAATTACTACTCGGGATCGTCTGTTGCCAAGTAGCGGGGCTTTTTTGCTATTTTAATCGTATATGTAGGTGTCTGTTTACTCATGTTGTATTCATAATTCCGCCCCCTGCAGGGCATCCGTGTCCACCGAGTGCCCTTGAACATGGCATGAGTAGTCTTTCCTGCGCTCCCACTGAACGCAGACCTGAAAGACGGCTACACGCGCTTCCGCACAGTTGGATAAAACAAACCTTAACCGCACAACTCAACCTCACCAAAGAACTCGGCTCCTTTCAAAGATGTTCAGAAGTGTGTGTGTGTGTGTGTGTGTGCGCGCGCGTGCGTTTTTAGATTTTTTTTCCCCCTGCTCTCCTCCTCCTCCACCTCCTCCCTCCCTCCCTTCCTCTGCTTTTTTTCTCTCCCTGGGTAAAACAAACGCATCATTTTACAGCATTGTGTAAAAAAAAAAAAAAAAAAAAAACGGTAAATAAATAAATAGAATCTCTCTCCCTCTCCCTCTCCCGTCGTGCCATTTCCGTGGATGGAAGCCGTTCCCTCCCATTGATTTTCCTCCCAGCCGGAGCTGCTTCCTCGCCAGTGTCGTCTCCTCATGCCTTCCCTCCTTTTAACTGCGCGTTTGTCTCGTGCGGGCACAGAAGAAGTGCCAAACCGGTGCTGGGGAGAGGGGGGAGGTAGGGGGCGCTACAATCTGAACAAAAAAGAAAACAACAAAAAAAAAACGATACGCTAAAGTTTGGGGGTATTCATATAATTTTTTTTTTTGCATTTTAAGCTGATGGCTGAAGATGCTGGCTGCACGTCGTAATTGCAGAAGATTCCGTTCATTTTGCCTCCCCACCTCCCACCCCCGACTCCAACGTGGTCAGACATCCTTATTAAGAAAAAATAAAAACACATGCACTGACCGCCGACACCGTGCGTGCATCATTAATGTGCACGACTCGCCCCGGAGAGAAAATGTTTACTCTGATCCAGAGTGTCAAAGTGAGAACATCAGGGCCTGCAGCTGCATCTCGGAGAAGAAAAACACAACAGCGTGGGGAGGGAAAGGAAGAAGGAGGAGGAGGAGGAGGAGATGACGATGGAAGAAGAAGAAAGAAGGAAAGAAAGGAGCAAAGATTGAGAGTCTTGTGAGAAAAAGGCGTGGATGGGCCACGCCGGCCGGGTCTGCGGAGCCGAAGGAGGGGAGGAAAAAAAAGGGTGGAAACGTGCTGCAGGATTAACGAGGAGGAAGGAGGCGATTTGTGTCGGGAACATCGCCGACATTCATAAACACCAGACGGCTGCATGGTGAAATCAAAAGGCGGCGGAGGAGCCACGTGCACGCACCCAGAGATGAAGGGGAGGATTTCACTCCCCCACCACCCTCACCTTCCCCACCTCCCCTGCCACCACCTCCACCTCCACCTCCACCTCCACCAGCGCTCTGCTCAGCTCTGCTCAGCTCCTGGTCCACAGTTTGTGCTCCGCCAGCCCTCTGTGATGAGCGCCGCTGTCCACTGGGGGCTACAATTAGCCCATCAAACTCATTCTGCAGCAGCCCCTCCGAGCCCCTCCGCCCCCCATCCCCTCCCACCACCACCAAAGAGACAGGCAACTTGTAAGACTGGGGGAGGTAGCCTTTGATGTGCCAGGTTCTGCTGCCGAGCTCGCTCACCTCCCTCCAACCACCCCCCATCCTCCCCCCCGCCCCACTCCTCTTTTTGCTCGTATCAAGGCTGAGGAGATATAACAATTAAATCGGCGAGCAGGCAGGCTGACGGCGCCACGTGCTCCCGGTGAGTCGTGTCCTCGGCGGCGGCGGCGGGCTGGAGGAGCGGCGGCGGCACGCTAAACGGGGGCTGCCCCTCGTCGTTAGCACACACGTCGCTCCAGTCCAGAGACAGGGAGCGTTTAGAGGGAGCCGGAAAAGTCCCGGGCTGCGATTGGTCGGCTCCCGGAGCGGCTTTTTCAAGGGGCGCCGCGTTCAGGTCAGGACTCAACCGACTGGCCGGCAGAAACAGGATGTGATGGTCGCTCTTAGGGGCTGACAGATCAGATTTTTGGTTTTAACGCAGTGACTTTGGACATTTGAACCGCAGCGCATATCAACAGGAGGGTTTGCGTCTTTCTTTTGTTCAGACGAGAGTTCTGTTTGTCCTTTTGGCGGCGCTTCCGCCTTCCTCAGAAGTGTGACTCGTCTTTATCGGCTGATGTTATGGAGGTGTGACCCACCTGTCAGATTGGACAGGTGGGTCCGTCGGCCTCTCCAGGAAGCTGCTCCAGGTGTGAGAGGGTGAGATGCAGGCTCCTTCGTCCCGGATCATCATCCCTCGGCCCCGTCTCCTTATTTCAATGGCATGGACCAAGCAATCAAATATGACAGGTGGGTCACTCCTCCATTACATCAGCTGATATAGACATAGTCATAGATGAGCCACCAAGTGTCACTTCTGAGGAAGGCGGAAGCTCTGGCGAAACACGACAAGGTAGGACAAACAGAACCTTTGTCTAAACAAATGAAATACACAAGCCAATGAAAACTGAAGACACAATGAACACAATCGAGCTATAAACAGGACAGTGTTTTCCTCGGTTTTCACCGCGGACTTTACACCCAAAAATAGTCTTTGCACAACTTTTAGTGCAACAGTTCGTTGGCACAGTTTGCAAGACGCACATCGCCTGACAACTACAAGTCATTGTAATCAATGCAATCAATGATTCTCACTGAAATCTCATCAGATCCACTCAGACACCAATTAGTCCTTAATTATTGCTGTTTGTTTGCAGGTTGTGAGTCGTCTTATTTCTAGAGGTGCCTGTGTATCATCACCATGCACAAATAAAAGCATCAAGGCTGCATTCATCCAGAACAAACGCAGCCAATCAGATGACTCCACAGCCTACAAAAACCAGGGAGGGAGAGTCCGGAAGCACAGCTGGACAAACTCTGGCCCAGCCGAGCCACCGTCTGACGTGGTGGAGGAGTCGGTTCCACTTCCTGTCTGAGCACCTGTGCAGGTAATTACACCACTGCCCTGACGGCGGCAGGGAGAGAAAGGCACTCAGCCGCTCAGAGCAGCAACTAAAACATTGATTTGCAAGCAAACAGAAGATAAACCACACCACTAGTGTGCGCGCACACACACACACACACACACACACACACACACACACACACACACACACGTGAAACACAGGCCACACACAGAGGAATGCAGAGGAAGTGCAACTTGTTGAGGAGGAGCACGGTGACCCGACCCTGCAGCTGCTCAGCCTCTGGTGAGCCACAATTCACTGTCTGTGGCAGGAGGACGTGCACACGTTGAACAGGTGCACGCACACACGCACGCACACACACACACACACACACACACACACACACACACACCACGTGGAGCATCAGGAGTGGTCCGGACCCAGAACCACCCTTCAGAACCTTCAGAACCCTGCACCCAGGAAGTTGGACTGCAGAGCTCTAGCTGTACGACGACCTCATGTAGCAACATGCTACCAGCTAGGAGTTGCACACACAGACACACAATCGCCAGGCGTCAAATCTTTCTGTGACCAATGCCAATGGAGCCTTAAAAACGACTTTTTTTAAAGACAGCGTTGACAACAGACCAAGACACTATGAAGGAGGAGTGGCTAACTTTGAGAAACTTTCGTGTTTCTCAAAGAAAAAGCAAATACGTCCAATTAGACAGCAGCCAAAAACCAACAAACAAAAGAAATTTAAAATTGTCTTTGCTGTTGACGTGATGCCAAAACAGACACAACTGGCTGTGAGTTAAGCGACCAGAAAAAATATATATTATTATTAATAATAATAATAATAATAATAATAATAATAATAACAACAACAACAACATGACGACTGTCCATCACGCTTCTTTTGCACCTGCAGCGGCGTCATCGTGAGCACGTCAGGACCTGCACAGCGACAGCTAGTCATCAAGAGGCGAGCGAGATCAAAATCTGGTAAAACCGCTCGGCCCAAACAGAAGCAGCGAAGCCACGATTCAGGAAAGCAGGAGGGTTTGTTTGTTTGTTTGTTTATTAGATTTTTTTTTTTTTAGTCGCCTCTTGGTGGAGCTTTTTCCCTTCATTTTCACCCAAAGAGAGGGAGAGAAAAAAAAAATGTCACGGATTCCGCCAAACGCCACCGGGAATCAAGCGAGCTATTCAAGCCGGCAGCTGATTTAGGCACAGCTCGCTCCACACCAATCAGAGGGCGCCGCCGCCGCCCCTCCTCCTCCCCTACCCTCCCCCCACCCCCACCCTCGCCAGCCAGCCACTCACTCACCCGTCTGCTGCCGTTTCGACGCGAGATGGAGACAGCGCCAAAAGTTCCAATTAAAATATCCGTTTGTGATGCTGTCTGTGCAGAGAGGGAGGAAAGGAGGGAGGGGGGAGGACAGAGGAGGAGAACAGGAGCAGCCTTTTCCTTTTGGACGGCGCAGGAGAAAATAAAACAAAAGCTGCCAGAAGTCGGCCGACGGGGCCGCAGCGATGCTGGAGGGTTTTTCTGTCGACACCAAACTAAATAAGCGCTCACGGGCGACAGACGCCGAGACAGACGGAGCGCGTGCGTGCACGTGTGTGTGTGTGTGTGCATGGATGTCTTGTTACGGAGGAAGTGAGCATGTTGCAGATAAGAAGGGCGCCGCCGTTCAAAGGCAGCGGCGGGCCGGCGGAGAGCTGCCGGGCCGCCTCGCCGTCCCTTAATGAGCCTGGAGAGGGAGGAAGCGTCTCCGCGTTCAGGCCGTGCAAAACACCTCACCCACCCCCCACCCCCACCCCGCCTCCTGTCCGTCCATCTCCCTGCCCGCCCTCCCCCCACACAGGCCTCCTCCTGAAGTCACAATCTGCTTGCACGTGGCTGTCAGCCGCCGCCGCTCTGGCCGCCGCCGCCACTGCTCGTCTCACTGCGGCAGGATGTTAACAAGACAAATGAGTGAATAAATACACAAATAATGTGTTTAGGTAACGTTAATAATGCATGAAGTGGGAAGCTGCTGCTTCCTGACAGAGGCAACGCAGCTCCAGATTCTCCTCCACTCCAGCTGCTTGACAGCCTTGTTTACTATTTTCCCGGCATGCAATTCTCTGCATCATTCTCTTGCGGTCGGGGAGGGGGAGGAGGGAAGGGAGGGACAAAACAGGGAGGGACAAAACAGTTCGGACTTTTCTCCCATAAAAAAAAAAAAAAAAACTCTGAAATTGAAGCCGCCGCCGCCGCCGCCGCCGCCGCGGTCTTCACGCGGCGACGCTGACGTCGCTTCATCTCCTCCAGGAGCCGCTGGCCTCGGAAAGGACGCCACCACGAGGATTCAGTTCAATTAGGGGCTAAACTTGCGAGCGCAACCTGCGCAGGTGTGCGCTCGCAGTCAAGATGCAGCAGAGCTAGCTGAAAAAAAACACAGCGGCAGGAGCAAATAGAAGGGAGAAAGGAAAAAACAAAAACCAAAACTAGCTGCCCGGGCGGGAAAATAAGTCGCGTATCAAAATTCCTGTGCAGAGCCGAGACGAAAGCGCGGCCCAGTGCTCAGACACCGCTGACTGCACAGACTAACAGACAGAGTGTGCGAGGGGAAGAAAAGATAACAAAAAAAATAACAAGAACATCAAAGCAGAGCCAAACAAATCCACCTAAAGTTCAGGTGGGTCTGTGGCAGAACTGGCGAGAAAAACAAAATCAAATAAATTGGGGGGGGGATTTGTCTCTTCTGGCTGGTTCGCCAAGCCCAAAAACACTGACTGTTTTTTTTTCTGTTTTTTTGTTTTTTTTCTTAAAGGAAGGTGTTGGAGGAAGATGCCAAGTGACTCCAGCAGCTACCTGCTGTTCAGCCCCTCCAGAGGGCGGAGTTAAAAGAGTCAATTCAAGGCACACACACACACACACACACACACACAAAGTGTCAAATTTTGCACTGTGACAGTTTATTCATCCAGAACTGCAAATTGTCCTTGTGGGAATTTGCTGAGGATTTCTGCTCTCCCTCCACCATCACACCTGCCTCCCCCTCTCTCTCTTCCTCCTCTCCCTCTTTCCAGCCTGGAATCCTTCTCCATCGCTCTCCATCACAAGCTGCCAGCTCATGCAGGCCATCACTCCAATCCAAAGTCGTTCACCAGGCAGCTCACGTTGGACCTCACGGTTCGCAACCAATCGGGTCAAATCACTTCATCCAGCGTGTGGAAGATTTTCAAAGTGCCTCTCCGCCTTGGACTCCCCAACACTTTTCTGACAAACATGACGTCTCCTGGTTGAGGAGTCGAACTTCAACTTTGAGCAGGCACCTTCAAGAGGTCGTCGCAGACACTCTGTCCCACTAAACCAACTACGAACAGTGGAAAGCAGTGGGAAATTTGTAGGGGTTTAAGCATAAGGACAAGTCAAGACAGCAGAAATTACTTAAACAACAACAAAGGCAGAGCAAGACGGGGGAAGACTAGAGCTACATTTAAAATGGACACGTAGAAAGTTCCAACTAGCAACACTTCAGACTGCTGCTGTTTGAAGCAACATCACAAATGAAAAAAAAAAGAAGGCCAAAAACAAAAATCCTGATCTCCTGATCAAACACATTAGGTTTTCCAAAACCCTTCAGCCTGGAAGGAGTTTTCCTCGAGCTCTGCTGACAGTCACCTAAAATAAAAAATGGTTGTCTGAAATCTCCAAACCGTGACTGAAAAAAAGCTACATATATATATATATACGCAGACTGTACGTGTGGACCAGGCTAAAAGATGAGCCTCTCCTCCTCCGGCCTTGTTCTGGCTGAAAACAGGCAGATTTCTACACAACGTGATTTTCCTCCGGCGGTCGCAACCTCGAGAGCAAAAAAGAGACGCTGTGTGTGGATCACAGTCTGCGGCTTTAAACATACATCTGCAACCGCGCCCTGGCCACTTGTAGAATAATCTGGTGTGTGTGTGTGTGGGGGGGAGAAAAGGCAGATTCTGCGCCTGCGACACACGCTGCTCCGTCGCACAACAACTCTGCCGAGAGCCAGGAAGCGAGCGGTTGACGCGCAGCTCGGCGGCGCCCCCCTGAGACCTGCGCTTAATCACTCAAACCTGTTTCTCAGAGTTCACCTTCAAACTTCCTGGAAGGAGGAGAAACTCTTTTTTTTCCCGAGGCATAACAAAGAGTGTTAGCAGGAGCAATAGTAATAATATGTGTTTAATCCCACTTGGTTGTGCGCTGGTAGCGGGGGGGGGGGGGCTCCGGCAGACGGCTGTTTACTACTGGCCGTCGGGAGGTCACGTGACGGGGGGGAAAGTAGAAAAGGCGAAAGGAAGGAAAGAAAGAATGGGGGGGGTGTTTAGCTGAGCTGGTGTCCTGGCACTTCCTCACCCTCCCACTCCCCTCCCTCCCTCCCACCCCTCCCTCCACCCCTCCCCCGCCCCTCAGTATTTCCTCCTCTTCCTAGTTGGCTGCCTCCCACCCGGGCCACTCACCGACTGCTGCTGAGGGGAATAAAACAAGGTCGCCACGGATCGCCTTACTGCAGCCGGCCTCCCTATGATTGCCTGAACCCCCCTCCCTCCTCCCCTCCCTCTCACCTCCTCTCACATTTGCCCCCCCCCCCACCCCGCTTCCTCGCAGCACCTCTCGCTCAAAATCTCATTCCATCACTCGGGCCAAATCCACCTCACCCCCCTCCCTCCTCCCTCTCACACACACATCTCATTACCTCCCTACCTCCCTCCTCCACCCCCCGCCCGCCCCTTCCTGTGCCCTCAGCCCAGTGCTAATTGGTAAATCTGTTGAACCATGCCAGCCCCAACAATGAGACACCTGGAGTTCTGTCAAAACAAGTTTCCCTGTGAAACGGCCTCCCGTGTTAATACAGTAGTGCCGGGAGCTGCCCGACTCTGCTGTCACTCACCAGGCTGCAGCTCGGGCTGCTATCTGGGCCCACTTTTTATCAGAGAGGAGTGCGGTGGTGGCGGCGGGCGGCGGTCACAGCGTCCGCCTGTCGGGAGCCACGCCGTCGTAAAAGGGCGTCATTTATCAATAATAGCAGCTAAACTTTGGTCCTGCTTCTTATCGGCTGGATCCTCGACGTGGGTGATGTTTTGTTTTGTTTTGTTTGCACCTTTCCGGCCCTGCGATGCAGATGGTGGTGATGGTGGAGGGAGGGTTAAAGTAGTTCACGTCGCAGAAGTGCAAACAGGAGAATTCAAGACAGCGGACGGCCGCCCGTCACCCAAGACTGCAGTCACGCCCTGGACGCCGGCGAGATACTGTAGGTGCGCTGGAGCAGACAAAGGGTGTGTTTGTCAGGCACACATGCCAAAAGATGGGCACACCCAGCAAGTGATGTGCCAGACCTCGTCCAACAAGTTCTTGCAAGGACGTTCGGATAAAGAGAACACAAAAAAAACTGAAAAACACAGTGGGAGGAGACACAGGCGGCCGTGGCACCGTCACCTGAACCTTCCTGTTCCTCCTCTCTCTCTCTCTCTCTCTCTCTCTCTCTCTCTCTCCTCTCTCTGTGTCTCTCTCCCTCGCTCTTGTTCCAGACTCCTGATCGGCAGCGACTCGGAGTACAGAGACACAAACCTGCGACTCAACAGTCAGAGTTGATGCAGCCTGGAGGAGATTCAGAAGTCGAGACAAAGACGTCGTTCTCAGGCCCGTCAACACCAGAGAGGCTGAGGCTGACCTTTGACCTCTAGCTGTCACTGAAAGAGCTCATGTTTTTTCAAGATGTTTTTTTTTTGTACAAAAAAAGTGTAAGATACTAAATGTTTGATGTAAATCTGTGATGTTTGCAGTTGAGGGTCACATGTTGTGAAAATCATCAACAGCCTTTCAAGGAAGTTCACAGCACAGTGCCGCGAAAAAAAAACAAAAAAACAATCATAATCAGATGTGAGACCGTTTTTTTCAAATCGTCAAATGTGCTGTGACTTTGAAGGCGAAGAAGTTTGACGGCTTTTAGGACGAAAGTGAAGCAAAAAGTTGTGACAGCTGCACATCAGGAGACGGACGGAAAGGCAGGAAAGGAGCACAGGGCACTTGAGAAGTTAGCATAGCAGCAGCAGCGCTAAAGAGAACATCACACCATCACCAACATCACCACCACCATCATCATCACCACCATTGGTTTTTGTGTTCACAGAGAAATCAGTGCTTCTGGTGGGTTCAATCAACCAAGCAGGAAAGTTTAGAATTCAAAAGGTCAAAGGTCAATTCAAAAGGTCTCTCACCAAAGGAAATTGGTGAAGGCTCAGATCTGACTGTCCGGGGAAATCCCAGCAGAAAGGCCCCTGAAAGGCAAAGACGGACGATCCCAAGTCAAACAATTAGAAAATCGTCTCTCATGTCTGTCCTGCTGCCTCTCTCTCTCTCTCTCTCTCACACACACACACACACACACACACACACACACACACACACACACACACACACACACACACACACACACACACACACACACACACACACACACACACACACAGCAGAGCAGGGTTTATTCAGAAGCGCGGCGCTCTCAGCGGAACATAATTCATCTCCCGGCTTTTCAGTTATTTAAACGACCGCCTGCTCTCCTCCAGCTCCTCCGGCTCCTTCCTCCTCCTGGGTGCGATGTTCGCCTTCGTTATCGGCTGGTTTTTACACGGGAAGATGAGAGAAACGCTGGCTCGGCCCTGGTTAAACTCTGCCGATGAGCCGGGTGGAAACACGGTTCATCTCTGGTTTAACACCGCCGACGTCTTGCAGGGCCTGAAGATCGGCGCCACCGCTGCCGCCGCCACAGTGGGTAACAATCCCACCACGCTCAGCTCTCGTCACCCAGCCTCCGTCTGCAACCAGCGGAGCCCAGTCGTTGATCCAGCAATTGATTTCTTTTGTCCTATGCTGGTAAGTAGTTGTGTGCAGTTGTGCGACTCTTCCGAACACGCGAGAGGCGGAAACGGCAACAGAGGCTCCAGTTTAGCAACGACGCCGCTGTGTAAATCATCGTCTCCACTGGGACACACTTGCGGTTGTGCTTGACCTCCCCCGAGGCCACGCAGATAACTTCTGATCACAGCGAGACGGCGGGGAACACTGCGGCGGTTTGTTCAGGGAAAAAAAAACACACACACACACGCTTATTTTTTTTTTTTTTTTTACAATTATGTACTATCTTTGAAAATATGCACGTCCAACAGAGTCACACGTTTCCACCGGGGGTGGTGGGGGTGGGGGGTTCACAGTTCACAGGGAGTTATTCAACGGTCAAATAGTGCAACAGAGAGAGAGAGAGAGAGAGAGAGAGAGGTGGGGGGGCAAATAAACAAAGACAACGTGAGTTCCAGCGCACAGACAAACACTCGGGGAGAAAGAAAACAAACCGCTGTTGAACCTCCACACAAGCGTCTCACTGACTGACGGACGGACGGACGGACGGACGGAGGGCTCGCCGACCTTCTAGGGGTCGTCCTCCTACAAAGCGCCACAGACAGAGGACGGTCTTTGCGGAGGAAGCGGCCGAGCTGCCCGACGGCGGCCTGACGCCACGTCTGGACGGCCGGCAGGAGTTTTTGGCCCCGGCTGATGATGTCGTCGCTGGCCCCCCTTGAACAGCACGTCTTGTCTGGAGGAGATGGCGGGGGGGCGGGCGCCGGGGGGGCTGATGGGCACAATGGTCTTTATCCCGACGACGGGGTGAAAAGTTAAACTGGGCCACGCGGTCGCGTGTCGTCAAGATCAACATAGCGGAGATTCAACTGCGCGGCTATTAGGAGACGTATAAAAAAAACTATTTGTGATCACGAGGCGGCAATGTCCGAGCAGGGGGATATTTGATTTAATTTTTTTTTTTAACTATTAACAGGGATCCAAGCGACCACGGCGGTAAACAGATGGAGAGATATGAGCGTCTCTCCCGCAGCAAAAGGTTAGAAAGTGAACGGAGGCGACAGGAAGGAGGCCTGAGAGCAAGGAAGGAAAGAGCAGTTGAAGGTCGGCGTGAGAGGGACGTCTGGAGGGGTGAAGCCTCCCGGTGGGGACATGGGGGGGTGTGGGGAGGCCTGCTGACCCACCAGGTCGCTCATTAACAGGCCGACCAGGCAGGCAGGCAGGATTTCAGCAGTCCCGGGTAATTGTCGGGCCGGCCAGGTTCAATCGTCTGCGGCCGGGTCTTCATCTCAAAGCTTCTCAAAGTTCACAGCCGTCGAGTGACTGGTGCAGTTGAACCGCGCACGTCTTGTCAGCAGGTGGCGATCTTGGCGACGGAGTGGCGCAATACATATCGTAGAAGAAGAAGAAGAAGAAGCAGAAGAAGAAGCAGCGGCAGCAGAGAGAACAGCGGAGGAAGTGAGCCGCCGTCGCCCTGGTAACACGACTTGGCAAGAGGATGATATCACGCTGAAGGTTTGAGATATTTTTATCTAGATATAGATTTTTTTTTCTCCCCCGAAAATCATTGGAAATGTAGTCGAGTGGTCAGGACAAAAAAAAGGAAAAACCAGAACATGGTCATGTGATATCACAACTTATGAGTGAGTTTCATCTGTTGATCAGTGTATTTATTCTTCCTCCGCTTCAAAATCTTGGCCAACTAGAGATTGCTCTAAAAAAAAAAGTTGGGAAAAAAAGTTAAAAATTTTTGCTCAAGATATTTTTCCAACGTGATTCTCGGCAATGCGCATTAAGTAAGATGGAAAGCTGGTCAGCCAATGAGGATGAAGGAACTTTTCTAACCTGAAACCTGACCTCCTGCAAATCCTTGGCCATTTTTTTTTTGTTTGTTTGTTTAATTTTGTTGTCAGTGTGTTGTTGTGCTTCAAGCTAAGTTTAGCTTTTTTTTTCTTTATATAATTCACAAAGAGACAGTTCCGCACACACGTCATCCTCAGAGGAACCTTCCAAACTGAACGGTGGTTAAAACCAGAAGGCTTTCGGGTCAAACGGCTCAGCTGGGACGTCCTGCGCGCCTTGAACACACCAAAGAAAAAAAAAAAAGGGCCAGATTCCATCAATTCCTCCACACTAATTACCATACACTCGCAGCAGCCAGCGCTCCCTCTCCTCGTCCCCGAGCCCATGCTTCACTACCCCTGACACACACACACAACTCGCGCACAAACACACACGCACAATAACACAATGAGGCGCAGTTGGGAAATGGTTAACACTCCAGCCGTCCCCTGCTGCCAGTGAAAGCCTCAGCAAACAATGGAGACATTGTTCGGGCAGGACTCGGCTCTAGACGAAAGCTGTGCGTGTGTGTGTGCGTGTGTGTGTGCGTGTGTGTGTGTGTGCGCCTGCACGTGAATGTCAGGGAAGAACTTCTTTTTTTTGTGCGTACGTGCCCTTTACGATTTCACGTTTCTGCCCCAATTCCCCCCAAAAGAGTCAGATTAAGACGTGTGATTCAATAAGACTGTTTCATTTTTTTTCAACATCACTCTGGTGGTGCTGCTGCTGCTTTTTTTTCTTTTTGGGAGTTGCCAAGCCAAAACAGACAAACAAAAAAAAAATGTCTGGTCACACGACTGACAGATGAGCCAAATGATGGCGCGATGTTACCGAAAATAATCCTGGACTCCTGCCGGCCGGCTGCCGCGTCATCAGCACGAACCTTAGCGGCCTGTTTGTGTAGTGGTGGTGGTGCGAGACGGTTAGAGAGCGAGAGAGAGCTAGAGAGAGAGAGAGAGAGAGAGAGAGAGAGAGAGAGAGAGAGAGAGAGAGAGAGAAAAAGCCACTTCCTGAAGTTGTCCAGCGTCTTCGGGCTGTTTCCTGCCACTCAGTGTGAGCAAGAGGAAGTCACATTAAAAACGGCAGCCGACACGTTGAGGGCCGTTTGTGATTCTTCCCTCAGGAGCCATAACAATAATAATAATAACAATGTTAATAATAATGATTAAAAAAATTCCTGCACTGCAGAGCTCCCTCAAAAAACACACATCAATAACTGGTGCAATAAATATTGAATAACTTTCAGCCAATGGCGTAAAAGTTCACGGGCGGGGGGGGTTTCGGAGGCTGCCTGCAGCGGCGGCCGGCCGCTTCAAACAACCGCCGCCGCGGCCACACGGCGAGGCCGTGGCGGGGTCACCGCCCCCTTTTTCTTCTCGTCCCACTGTCCGGCTCGCCACCAGCGAGGCCGTCCGTCCGTCCGTCTTTATCAGCAGCTCTTCTCTATCTCTCCTCCAATCGACCGCCGACCTCCTCCATTGTTGTTGTAACCGTCTAGAGCAGGCATATGCAAACTACGGCCCGGGGGCCATATGCGGCCCGTTAAGCTTTTTAATCCGGCCCGCCAGACAGAAATTCTATTAATAGTAAGTAAGTCATAAAATAGCTGTATTTCATCGATGTTTTCAGTGTTATAAGAGTCGTTTCAATAAAGAGTTCAATACCATGGGTCTTCAAAGGCACGGTTTGTTGGAACTTTGCATTTGTTGATTTTCAATGGACATTAAAGCAACTTGTTTTCTACATATCCCATGATGTATTTTTTTCCTCCTATGAGGTGGCTCACAAAAACACTCCATCCATCTGCTGCTGCTCCAGCCCCTCTGTCACATTTTAGAACCCATTGTGGCCCACTAGTCAAAAGGTTAGCGCACCCCCCACCCCCTGGTCTAGAGGGTGTGTGTGTGTGTGTGTGTGTGTACTCAGGCATCATCGTTATCTCCCGCCGGACGCTCTCTTATCACCACAGATGAAGCACAGTGGGAGGTCAAGAGGTCAGAGGTCAAGGCGCTCGGAGAGCTTCTTTTACATTTTTAAACCAAAAAAAAAGCAGCTAGCAGTACGATGCAGCTCAATTCTGTTGATAAAGGAACTTTGTTTTTCCGCTCCATGTGAGAAATCCGAATAAATGACAGTGGGCCGGTTTGATTGACAGCGGCGGTGGGAGGAGCCGAGGGCTCGACCTTTGGTGTGATGCAAAGCGGCGAAACTTCGACTCCCCCCACGCGTGCGAGAAGAAAAAAATGGGTTCCATAGTCTGATTAATCCCTCTAAATTACACGGTGCAATACGACTTCTCACCATTAGAGGTTACTAAATCTCGCATGCTGGGCCTTTAAAGTAAGAATTGAAAATAGATTCAGAGGGAAAAAAAATCTGGCAGACAAAAAAAGCCAAAACATATGTTTTTAATGTAAAGCACTGTCGATAATAACCACTCTGTAGACGCAAGAAATAGTTCAAGAGCGTTAAATCATCTCTCATTAAATCTATTCTGACACTTAAGCTTTAGTTTCATCTTTTGCTTTGTGTTGCCTCCGTTTGATTCGCTGTTATTGATCACCAGTTGTTGTTGCTGTTGTTGGTTGCAGTCGCTCCGCCGTCTCACTAACAACTTGAGCCTTTTTCTTCCATCTGGCCGCTTGTCCATCTCTCTTGTTTCAAGTTTACAGTTTTCACCCTAGAGCCACTTTTTGTTTTGTGTGTTTTCTGTTTTTTGGGATTTTTTTTTTCCTTTTTCTTCTTTGGTTATGAGTTGAGTTGCTGACGCTGCTTGTTTGTTCTGGGCCTGTTGGTACTAGTAGCCCGACCGTTTGCCTCGCATCTCCCTGTGTCTGCAAAATAACAAACCACTTGGGAGTCGTATCGACCGGAGAGAAAGAAAAAGAAAACGACCCCTTTTATTAAAACTATTCATTTAGCTCCAAAAAATATGTTGTCTTAAGAAGCAAGCGTCCCACTCACATCACTTTCCCCCTCAGACCAGGAAGTGATTTATTCATCACGGGTTCAGGGTGACACCAGGTGCTGAGTATTTACAGCCACATGACTCACCGCAAGCATTTACCTGCAGCCGCCGCAGCCTGCAGCCGCTTTAATGACTTGACAGGAAGTCTTCTTCAGCGTCTCCAAAAATATCGGCGCAAGAAAGAGGCCCCTGAACTCCTCGGAGTAAAAATAACGCACGGCGGCAGCGCAGGAGGGAAGATAAGCAGGGTCTGACTGGGCCGGGGGTTTTATTTTCTCACCAGCTTCTCGCTTCTCTTTGTCTCAAAACACAACATTTGACAAGGTTTCGGTTTCAAGTGCACGCCGATGGAAACTCCTGCTATTTTAAGAGCCGCTTAACTGGAACGGGCAAAATACCAAGAAGGCCTCGGCTCCCCCGCCGCGCCTAGTGACGACCCCCACCCCCCCGCTCGCTTTATTACGGCGCCGTAAAAGCAACTGAGGTGATAAAATAGAAAAATGTGTCTTGACGGTGCAATCCAAAACACAACCAAACAAACAAAGAAAAAACCTGACGGTCACTACTGTGCTTTGTTAGCGGCAGCGCCATGGCGACTGTACGCTGCGGCCGCTGCAACACACAGAAGCAGGTCAGCGGTGTATTATTAGCGCCGGCAGTGAACTGCAATACCACAGGAGCCACTGTTTACACAAGTAAACAAACACAGACGGCTTCTCCCTCCAAAATTGTTACACACACGGGCATACACACAGAGTTTTTGTTGTTTTGTTTTGTTTTTTTTGCCTTTCATTTTTACAACAATATGCAGCGGATGTGCCACTCAAAAAACTCAAATAAAAAAGCACAGCGCAGCGCCAGCAGCCAGCCTGGAGGGGGCGCCGGCGATCACCTCGCTAATTCCGCCCAATTCTCCTCCACTCTCATTGATTTTCCTGGCTCGCTCGCCCTGCGACCACACATGCACACCTCCTTATCTCTAACCTTTCCGCTGACCTCTGGAAAACTTTATGCCTTCGGCTAGCGGCGAAGTTCACGCTCAGCCGCCGACTCCGGCGCTCCGCCGTCCTCCTGGATATCGACATGCCCGGGGTTGTGTTGTGTTCTGTTGTGTTGTGCAGTGTTGTTGTGTGCTCACTGCCCGTGCCCCCTATCGCTGTCCAGCCGGCCAGCCAGCCAGCCGGCTGGCCGGCTCTCCTGCCAGACTTCTCCTCCTCCGACGCCACACACAGGCTAATCAATGTTGAAGCGACGCCCACACTTCCTCTCACGTATGTCAGCCGCCGAGCATTTGCACTCATTCTCATGGAAGGAAAAAAAAAAAAAAAAAAAAAAAAAAGGTTGTTGACATGTGACCGCTTCTTCCATAACGATCCGGTCCGAAGCTCAGCTGAGACTTGTTGCTCTTTGTTTTTTTCTCTCCTCTGGATTTAAAGAGCAACTCACACAGCCGTAAAACAAACAACCGTTTGTTTTATTTTTTTTGCTTTGTTTTCCCCCAAATTCAGATCACTTTTGTTTCTTTGTTTGTTTGATTTTCTACTTACAACGATGTGTGCCGGTGACGGGGACCTGGCATCTTTAAGTGCTTGTCTACTTTGAAGACCTCCTGGTTGAACATCTAGCAGGGGCCATTTCATCTGTAGGTACTGAATGGCAGAAAGGAAACAGAATGGAAAGAAAGAAAACAAAACATGTTAACAATGCAGAAATCAAAAAATCGAAACAACAACAACAAACAGGACGGGAAAACATACAAACAAATCGTAATAAAAAAAAAAGTGAGGGAGAGACGACGTTCCCGCCGACCCCCCCACCACCACCACAACTCCCCCTCCCCCCCTCCGGACAGGTAAGTTGGTGTGGACAATTCAAAAAAAATAAAACATAAAATAACAACAACAACAAAATAAAGAAAATAAAAACACACAGAGAACAGCAAAGTAAGGAAACATCTTGAGGCGGATGGTGGATGGGATGAGGATGGCCTGCAGCATGCATCTCAAGCAGAGGAGAGCACACATGAAATATTGAAGCCAAATGACAGCAGAAAAAAAAATGAACAAAAAAAACTTTAGTCTCGCTGAACAAAGTAGCCGACGGATGTTCTCCAGATATATATATATATATTTTTTTTTTTTCTTTCACGAAGAAGTTTGGATGCGGGGCAGGGCAGAGGTGGGGCTGGGGGCGGGGGGTGGGGTTAGTCAGCTTTAAAATGATGACCTCATGTCGAAAATGTGACTGCAGCCGAGGCTTTTTATTGGACGCCGTAAAGAGACTTGTGGCTCGGCGTCTCACCGCGTTTCTCCCTGGGATAAATCTCTCCCGCCCCCCTCTCTCTCTCTCCCCGTCTCTCTTGCCCATAAATGATTGACTCTGCCTCGATCACACGTCTCATTTTCACACTCTGTTCTTTTTTTCCCCTTCACACACACACACACACACACACACACACACAGTATTATATAAGCAGATAGACGGGTCATCATGAGACACGTTTGTCACGTTCCAAAAAAAAAAAAAAAAAACATTTCCCGATTTGGTGACATGTTCCGTACCGGCTGTTCCATCATGCAGTGCCGAGAGTTCCAACACTTTCAGACAAGGCCTTGAACGCATCCAAATCAAAATGAAAGTTTTGATTTAAAATAAAAAGTTTATATTCGGAAGCGTTCGAGGCCTTCCGAGAAGTGTCAGAAAAGAGACTTTTGGATGTTGCGCCCCCCCTCTGCTGCGTCGCAGCGTGACTGGAGTCAGACTCGCTACGGCGCTAGTTCACGGCAGCTGTTTGGGATTCCGCGGTCCACCGAGCAGCTACAGCCAGCAGAGAATTATGACAAGAAGGAAAAGCGGCTAAGTGAGAGCAGCTGTAGACGGAGCGAAAGCCACGGGAGGGGAAAAAAAAAAAAGGAAGGAGAAAAAAAAACGGAGGCGGGAGGCGCAGGAAACTTCGTGCAGGCCGAGTCGCTGGTTTCCTGTGCTGCGACGGCGCCGCTGGAGGCCGAACATCGGCTCGTCTTTCTTATTTTTTTTTATTTTTTTAGATAAGTGAGCGGCTGCGCGAACGTCCGCATAGCCTCAAATTTACTGTGACTGCACACCAATAATATGGACGCCCGTAAAAAGGGGAGTCGATGTCGTTACATTGTTTCCCTCTGCACGAGGGATCAGTTTGTTCCTGCAGGCAAAGCAACGCAGTTACATTGTTAAAATAAAATGAGGGGGGGAACAAATCAAGCGCTTTCCGAAGGAAATTTGTAATAAAAAGGAGAGAGAAGGGGGGGGAGAGAGAGAGAGAGAGAGAGAGAGAGAGAGAGAGAGAGAGAGAGAGAGAGAGAGAGAGAGAGAGAGAGAGAGAGAGAGAGAGAGAGAGAGAGAGAGAGAGAGAGAGAGAGAGAGAGAGAGAGAAAGAGATTTGGGCTAAATCAGAAACACACATTGAATTAAAAAAAAAAAGGTTTCTCACACACGCACAAACACAAAATAATCAATCAATGAACTTTATTTGTACAGTGCTAAATCACAACCAAACGCGCTTCGAAGCGTTTTATTAACAAGAAAACAGCAACTCTGGCAGTCGGAAAGGTTTTGGAAAACAGGAGGAAAGAGAAAAGTGAAAACAAAAACTTTGTTGTCAATGAAATGAATTGTAAAGTTTTTCCTTCCCGTTCAAACAGGTGGACCGGATTTGACTTTCAGTGTCGGGCAGCAACGTTTTCTTCCATCGCTACCTCACCACCACTGCCGGCCCAGAAGACAAGGACGATCAGACTTTGGAACAAGGAAGGCAAAAGTTTGGGAAATGTAGATTTTTTTTGTTTTGTTTTGTTTGGTGTTGTTGTTTGTTTTAATGGCAGCTATGATGCATAATTCAGTGGGCAGCTCAGGCAGCCGAGCTGCGGCAGGTACACCGGCTGCAGCCATCAGCCCAGGAGGGTGACCAGCCGCTTGTTTGTATGCATGCATGCCTGTGTGTGTGTGTGTGCGTGTGTGTCAGTGAGGCAGCAGGAAAGTGAGTGTGTCGCGACCCTTCCTGAGACACTATCTAAATCAGCGGTAATTAGCCGAGAGTTCACTGCAGGGGGCCTGCCAGCGGTGGGCGCTGGAGGGAGTTATTGACTCCGTGTCCTCAGCCTCAGACCCTCCGTGGAAGAACTCACACACACACACACACACACACACACACACACACACACAGACTTTTCTTCCTGGTCTACTAGTCATTTATGATCGCAGGTTGGTTTCTATGGCAGAGAAGTCGGGGTTTGTTTCTGCTTGTTTGTCGGAGGAGGAGGAGGAGGAGGAGGAAGAAGAAAAAAAGAGAAGCTTGTAAAAACTGCGAGGAGGTTTTTTTTTATGGACCCCCCACACAGGGTATTAATTGCCGCGGCGGAGGGGTCAGGAGGAGGAGGAGGAGGACGGGGGGGGGGGGCTCTCGTCCATGAGGTAACGGCAGGGTACGCGCAATTTGGAAGGGGCTGTTGGGGGAGCGGGGGGGGTTGGGTGGAGGAGTGTGTTGGAGTTGGGGGCCCTGGGAAAAACTCCTGCGCGTCGTCGCTCGCGCGTCCGCAAATATTCCCGACGCAGCTGCAGCTCGACGAGGGGTCAGGCTGCAGGGCCACATGGAGTGGGGGGTAGTGAGGGGGCATGAAGGTGACACCCCGCCCCCCGCTCCCTCCTGACAAGCCACGCTACACGCCCCCCCCGCCTCCCCTGAGTGTGGCGTTGGGCCGGTCCGGGGAGGCGAGGCGTGCCCTGACAAGTGGCTCCACTTCAGCCGCTGCAAATGTTCTCAGGCCTCCGAGTCGCTGCTGCTGCTGCTGCTGCTGCTGCAGCTTTTACAAGCGTGCCAAGGAAAATGCAGGCCTGGCGAGCGCCGGCTGCAGCCCCGCCCACCCGCCAGCTCACTCACTCGCTCCCCTTCTCCTTTCCTTTCCTCTTCCTTTCCACTCCCTCCTCCTCCCTCCTCCTCCTCCTCCTCTCTCTCTTGCCCGGCTAACGGACGCAGCGGCCAAGCCCGGGCGGGCCGTGACCTCTGACCTCTCTCTGCTGCTCCGGGCCCCGCCTCTCGTCACCCCGTCCACAACCTGAAAACTCTCCCGCTATGAGGGGCCCCCCGGGTAACTCAAGAGCCATTCCAATGTGACAAATTGCTCCGGGAGTTTCAGGATCTCTCTCTCTCTCTCTCTCTCTCTCTCTCTCTCTCTCACACACACACACACACACACACACACACACACACACACACACACACACACACACACACACACACACACACATCCTCCCCCCGCCGCCCACTCCCACCAGTGGCTGTGCTCCGGCTCTGGTTAGTGCAGCAGACGGTTTCTCCTTCTCCCCTCTCCCTTTCAGACCCCCAGCGCCCCAACCTCCCTCCCTCCCTCCCTCGCTCGCTCGCCCGCTCACTCGGCCTCACAATGGGAGCTGAATGACTCAATTGTCTCTGATGAAGTGAAAGACAAGGGAGTCCTCTAAATCCTTACAGAGGGATGAACTCGCTCTGGCTGTCCCCCTTCGGGGTTTTTTGTCGTCGTCCCCCCCCCGCGCTCTACCCCGTCCTCACTGCTTTCCCAAGCACCAGGCCGGGTGGGGGAGGCGGTTGGAGGTGTTTACAAGGGCGATGATCATTTTCTACTATTGATCATTCTGTCTAATTGGTTTTTCCTGTCTCCAAATTGACCGTTTAGCCAATAAAAGGGCCACACAAACCCAGCAGAGGCCGAGCAGGAGATTCATCTGAGGACTCAGCGGCAACATTTGGTGCATTTTCTTTCCTTTCCGATACATAATCACACATAATAGCGCTCAAGAGTCTGATCTTTACATATATATGTACAGTATATACATATACATACACATAAATATATAAACATACAAATATATACATATATATCATTGCTATTATTACTAATATTATAATTATTATCATTATTATTATTATTATTATTATGATTAGCATTCACTTGTGCCAGCCAGTGCTTGTCAACTGACCTGTTGCCATGATTATTTGAGAAAATATCACAATAGCAATAATGCTCATTTAGGTTCTGCAAATTCTGACTCAGTCCAACTGCTGCTTCTGTTGAACTGATGCATTTATAAAACAAACAAACAGGTCTGAGCAGTCCTGGTCTGAGAGCAGCGTTCCTATTGGCCGGTGCCAGCTGACCTACAGGAATATCTCGTTTATTGGCACCCAATCATGTCTCCAATCATCTCTCTCTCTTTTAGTCCATCTTTTTAAGATAGCTTGTGACATTTTGTGAAGCGCTCACCCTCTCACGTCTCCACCACTCCTTCACTTCCACTGGCGCCGCCGCCACTGCCGCTAATCTTCACAAACTAAAGGTGCTGAAGCAATTTGGCCAGAAACAAAATGCCCATTCAAGAGTACGAAGCCCCCGAAAATACCATAAAAAAAAAAAAACACTTCTTCTTCCACAGTCCATCAAACATTAACGGCACATGAACGCGCAATATTGACCAACCAGGAGGGCGGCGGCGTGGAGGCCGTCTGATAAATGTTTCAGTGCCGCCGGCAGACGAGGGAAGAAAGTTGTGCAGCTCCTTCCTGGGTAACAACCAACTTGAGCCCCTCCGCCACGGCACCACTTGATGTGTTCATCACTGGAGGCCTGTGTGTGTCCTGTGTGTGGCGGGCGCCACCTCGCAGCTTGTTTCATTTTGTCTTGGACGGAGAGCAGAGGAGCTCCGCACCATCAGACACACGGCGCCGCCAACATGGCCCTGAAACCCGGCCGACTGTCCAGAGCCGGGAAGTGTGGGGGGGAGGGGGTGAGGACCGCCGTCAAGCATCCGAGCCATGTGAGCCACGTAGAGGCACACACACACACACACACACACACACACACACACACACAGTGACTGAGGGACTGGCTGCTGCTAGCAGCTTGGCCTCAGCATATGGACGCTGGCTGCTGCTCCACAGATCTTCCCTCCCATCTGTGGCCACAGCATGTGTGACATGAAGATAACACATGGACATTTATGACGGACCCCACCAACACACGCACATACACACACACCCTCCTGTTGACATACTTTGCACGCTCACTCGCTCATTCACACCTGAACGACGACGACAACAACAACATTTGAAACATCCTCCAGTTGGAACGAAGCAGCAGCAGCATCATCTCTGCTGGGCGGGGGAGAGGGTTGATGGGTGGTGGTGGTGGTGGTGGGGGGGTGTGGGAGGAGATGATGGGATTGACAGCTTGCAGATTACACCAATCAGAGCCAGGCTATAAAGAGGCTTTATTTAAGGCTAAAATGATCAAGGCTAGTCAGGGGAGTCCGTTCAGAAGCTCCGCAAGTAAACTGCGCCGGGCTTAAAAGATTAGCGCGTCCAGTTTGACTGCAGCTTTATCCTGTTCTAACGGGACGGGCGGGGATGGATGGATGGCGGCCGAGCATGTTGTCTCGATCTGCCGCCGATAAAGCAGTGAGGGCTCACGCTCGCACTCGCGACAAGCGACAAACAAACAAGCGCCGCTTTGCACGGACTTAATTTGCAGACGGGGACGACGATCGTCCTTGATTAGTTTCGGGGGGTGGCGGGGGAAACAGAGGCAGCCGTTCATTATTCATTATGGACCCTTGGTGTTTGTTTTCCGTCTTTGGAGAAGAAAACAAAAAAGACTGGAACAAAGAGGACGGAGGCGGTGCGAGAAATTCCTTGACAAATTGGGAGAAAGTTCAGCGGCGCAAGAGGTCCGATCACGGCTGCTTTGGTCCGGCTAATGCACATTTTATGAGTAAATATTAAAGGAGAAAACACACACACACACACACACACACACACACACACACACACACACACACACACACACACCCCACCTGCTCAGATAGCCAGAGGCATTTTGCAACCAGGAAAAATAAAAGTGGGATGTGGGAAGGCCTGGGGTTTGAGTGCCCTGGGGCAGGAAGAGGCTCCACTGGGCCCATATTTACTCGGAAGCCAGAACCGCTTGGGGGTTCTGCTGGCCCTGGCAGCAGCACTGGTGGGGCCGCCGCCCTGATCCAAAACTCCCCTCCTCACCTCACCTCCCCTCACTCACTCACTCACTCGCTCCCCCCCAACCGCTGCCAACAATCTCCATTTCAAATTCTCTTTTCCTCGCTCCGTCTTGCAGATAAACCCTGAGCCGCCGCTCAACAAGCCCACGACCTTCTTTCTCTCTTCTTCACCCAGCCCAGTCTCCAGAACCAGCCATTGTTTACAATATCTCCTTTCTATACAACAAAAAACCCAGGGTCTAACTGCTGAGTCTTTGCTCCATTTGTGTGTATGTGTGTGTCTGCGAACGTTTTTTTATACTCACGCCTGTGAACACACACACGCGCACACAGACGCCGGCCTCTTCTGCAAGCTCGCCTCTTTCTCCGCCAGATAAATATTTCTCTGCCGCTTTGACGCTGTTTGCTTAGCAATTGTGAGCAAATGTGCTGTTCAAACACGGGCAGATTGACTGGAAAGTTTCAAAGGATTGTTGTGCAACGCACTGGCGACACCTTTTTTCACCCCCCTCCCCAACAACAACATCGGGCCAGCTTGAAGAAAGTGTGCGAGGGTGACGAGACGAGACGGCGGTCAGCAACACGCCGACTTCCCTATGAGCCGCACGGAACGAGGCTCCTCTTTCTCGCTGGCCCTCCGCCGGCGTCATTAGGACCGTATCTCTCCTGGCTGCTCTATAAATATTGTGGCAGGGAGGGTGAAGGCCAGCAGGAGCTGGCTGCTCCTCCGTCAGCGCCGCTAATGAACAGGCGCTCTGGCACCTCAAGCCTCCGTCAGGCCTCGGCGGCACCAAGCCTCACTTTCCGCCAGCTTCCTCCTCCTGCAGCTGCAGCAGCAGCAGCAGCAGCTACTCTGCCTCGCTGACCCTTTCCCACGTTCACTATGTGCTCAGACACAAGTGAAACTGGAGTGAATGAGTTTCAGCCTCCTGGAATGATGTTAGTGCTTCAATTACTTCCTGAAGGCTGGATACTGAACTTTGATACATTTGTAGCACTGAGCGAAATGTCCCGATTCTATTGGATACTGCAAAATCAATCATCTTTAGATGCCAAACTCCAATACATCCCACACAGTAGTGTTTTAGTCAAGGCCGCACCGAGACCAACCCAGCCCTATGTTTCCTCGCAGCGACCGACACCACCTCCCACGGTCACCAGCTGCACATCCTCGAACGCGTACCGCACACGTTCGATCCGCGCGCTCACCACCGCACAATTCAATTAGCCCCTCTGCTCATTAGCGGCCGTGGCGGGAGGCCCCACCCCTCCCCTCCCATCCCCTCCTAGTGGGAGGGAGGTCGATGGTCGGAGAGGACAAAGATCAGGCCGGGCGCACACTGACCTACTTAGCGGCTACGCAAGGGTGAGCGTGCACGTCTGGAGGCCCGAAGGTGCGGCGGCGGAGACCCCTGACGCAAGGGGAAGAGGAAGGGGGGGGGCAACAACTCAGATGTGCCCTTCATGCCCTTACCTGCATTTGCAGGGCAGGACCCCAGGTCGGGTGTGCGTGCGTGTGTGTGTGTGTGTGTGTGTGTGTGTGTGTGTGTGTGTGTGTGTGTGTGTGTGTGTGGGAGGGGCTGGAGTTGAAAAGGTGAACAACAACTGAGCTCAGCTGAAGGGGAGGAGAGAGAGAGAGAGAGAGAGAGAGAGAGAGAGAGAGAGAGAGAGAGAGAGAGAGAGAGAGAGAGAGTGTGTGAACTTTCAGCCTTCACCAACATCTTCCAATATACTGGAAAGCACCATCACACAGTGCCGCCTACGCCCGTTCACCAATGAGACGGTACGGTGGTAAAAGGCATAGGAGACACACACACACACACACACACACACACAAGCAAAAGGCAGCAAAAGACAATTAATCTTCACGCAGGCGTCGTTCAGAAAGCAACAAGCTCTTGGTGTGTTTTCAGCCTCTTCCACCTTGAAGCGCTTCACCCTCCATATTCATGAGGGCTGCTCCCTCACCCTCCCCTCACCCCACTCCTCACCCTCCCCTCACCCCTGCCTCCTTCATCACAGCTCAAGAATCTGGTCTGGGATTTTCAGGTCTTTCCACAAAAAATCTGAGAGGAGATGGTTTCAGGTTATGAATTTCTAAAGAGGAATTTGAAAAAAAAAAAAGAAAAACAGAAAAATATCCAGGATCATTTGACAGCTTTAAGCTATAATCTATTTAAGGGTTCAATTAGCTTCAACCCTAACTTGCCTGTTTGCTGTTCTGAGTGCCGTGTTTGCAAGAAACATCTTGCGGTGGACTAGAAGAAAGACAGATAGAAAGAAAAACAAAAATCCTCATGCAGGCGCTGGCGTGCGTGCACGCTCACAGTCGGCTTCGGCCGCTCTGCACAGTGGCGTAATGAATAAATAAGTAACAAGGTCTGGGTTATTGCACCTCATTAAAATGGGAGACGCTTCCATGACAATGAGGCCCGAGGACGGTCAAGGCCACTCATCCACTGCCTGACCACACGCCCCCTCGCACTCCACCCCGAATTAACACCACACCTCCCCCTCCCCAACCCCTCTCACCAGGAGCATCTGCAACTTTTTATTCCCCCTTTTTTTCCCCTGACACAGCAACGCACATGCACGCAAACCTGCCTGCCTGCCTGCCTGCCTGTCGTGCACGCTCTCTCGGTTAATTACCACTTATCTCAATCACCCGGCTGTAAGAGCTGCTGCTGCTGCTGCTGCTGCTGCTGCTGCCGCTGCCTCCCACCTCCCCCTCCGCCACCCCGCAACACAAACACACGCCAATTATTGATGAATCTTTAATACGCCGTTTTACAAAGTCTACATCGCATTTCCTGCCGCCGCTGAGCAGGTGATTGCTCCTGCTGCGGAAGAGCGAACAGGGAAAAAAAAAAAAAAAGAGGAGAAAACAGCCTCAACGTCGGGAAAATGAGGCGTCGGGAAAATAAGGCGTCGGGCATAAAGACGGATTTATAATAAATTATCCCCCGAACATGATGAAGCTGCCTGGTTGAAAGACAAGTGGCCGTTCGGTGGAGACAGCAGGTCTGTGTGTGTTTGCATCTCCTGCTTGCATCTGCAGCTATTTCTGTGTAAGAAAAGAAAAAGAAAAAAAAAGACAGCACACACACACACACACACACACACACACACACACACAGACCAAAAAAAAAATAGAAAAAAAGGGAAGAAAAAAATCCCACACTGCGATAACGTGTCAATAATGAGCTGAGGCCATCTATTGATCAGCTTAATTTTGCATCTATTAGCTGGGGAGCGGCTTGCTCCGGGGGCGAGGGAAGCCGGGCGCTAACACGCACCGACAGGCTGGATGGAGATCATTACAACTGATGTTCACACACACGCTGTGATTGACATGGAGATAAGGCAGGGGAGAGCCCGGGCCTCGCACGCCTCCCCGCACACTAAGATAATGATACACCAAACGTGTGCTGCTGCTGCTGCTGCTGCTGCTGCTGCTGTGTGTGTGTGTGTGTGTGTGTGTGTGTGTGTGTGTGTGTGTGTGTGTGTGTGCACACAGTGTAGAGCATCTATCTAGAAAGAGTTAGAGCAGAGGCTGGGGGTAGGAGGGTGCAGCAGAAGAGGGGTGAAAAAAAGAGGAGTAGAAAAGCAGGCCACACGCCTTTGCTAATTGGCACAGTCAGACAGGGAAGCTCATAAAAGGGGAAAAAGACATTTAAAGGAGCACCTCGGCTCTCTGCATCGCCGCCTTACCCAGTCTGTATCATTTCAAAAATAATAAAATACCGTCGGCCGGAGCACGGCAGGCAGGAGGAGCCTGGCTTTGACCCCGCCACCCCGGAAAATAGACGGCTTCATCCGTCAACGTCCTCCTCCCGTCGAGGAGTCTCTGTCCAAAACCCAATTCGTTAAGAAAAACCTGTTTGTTGACCATCAGATTTTTTTCACTTTTCCCCCTTTTGCAGGCTGCAAGAAAATAAGCGAGACAGGCAGAGCTGCTTCTCTCTCTCTCTCTCTCTCTAGCTGCGTTTCCATTACAGTTGTTTGCAAAATAAAAACGATATTTCTAAAATTTCGACAAAGCGATTTGCAGGCGTTTCTATTGAATGGTGTGAAGCGCATGAGCCGTAATTCTCGTGAAAAATCTCATCCTGCGAGATGTATGACAATTACCTTTTATTTGTTTACGTTTGTTTGCTGTCCAGAATGGTTGTTATATATATATCTCCTCCACCGTCCAAACATAATGCGGCATTTTCACTTGAGGTGAACTGGTCACGTGACCCCGTACGTCATGTCCGCTGACGCGTAAAAACTTTGCGATACACCACCGTATGGATACGTCTGAAAAACCACCTCATGAGAGCGTCCAAACCTTTTAGCCATATTTGAGAGGTTTTTCAAAATTTAGGCGTTTCCATTACCAGTTTTTTTTTTTTATTACGGTATTAAGGTATTGCACAATTCTAGGGGTAATGGAAACGCAGCTTCTCACTCTATCTCTCTCTCTCTCTCTCTGCACCAGGTAAGGATCGGTAGGAAAAAGGTCTTTTTCAATCCAGAAGCAGTGGCCTTTTCCCCAGCTGACCTCTTCACCTTGTTTTGCAGCAGCAGCAGACCTGGACCAGCATTGATGCAACTGGCTGCAATATAGAATGCTTCATGTTATCCACGGCCAGTGGAAAAAGGGGGAAAAAGAAAAGTGAGAAGACTGAAAAAGGGGGTCGAGCACTGGAACAACTGCAGCAAAGATGCTTTTTTGTTTTATTTTATTTTATTTTTTTCTCTGTGCTTCACCTTTCTGTACTTTATAGATTTAACAGGAAGGAAGGTCCCACTTTATGTCAGACTGGGTTCTGTGGCCGCAAGGTCAGGGTGCACCTGTGTGTGTGTATGGGATGGGGTGGGGGATAAAATGAAATGTAAAAAAAAAAAGAGAGAATGAAAGACAGAAGCTGCAAACTGTGTGTTTTTGTCAGCTGAGGGGCTGCTGCTGCTGCTGCTGCTGCTGCTGCTGCTGCTGCTGCAGCCGAGGGATCGAGGGAGCCGGGGAGGGAAGGGCGAGGAAAAAGGGGGGAGGCAGGCAGGCAGGCAGGGAGCGTCGGTGGGGTCGGAGGGGGAGGAGAGAGGAGGAGGAGGAGGAGGAGGAGGCGGAAAAAAAAAAAAAAGCCCTCAGCCAAGCCATCAAGTTGAACATTGAACTTCACAGTAGTAGCTGCCTTTCTATGCCTCGCCGTTTGATGTTACCTCCAAAGCAAAGGATCAAAGGCTTGGAGTGTGGCGTGGGGAAGTCCCAAGCTCTTAGCCTGCCAGCCTGTGATATATGCAAAAGTCTACGCCAAACGAGAGCGAGCGAGGGAGAGAGAGAGGGAGGGAGAGAGAGAGTGTGGCGGGTGAGCGGAGAGTGAGAGAGTGGAGGGGGGAGAAAAAAAAACAGAGCGTAAGCTTGCATGGAATGCGGCTAAATGGCATGCGTCTAATGAGTGACAAAGCCGCGGTGACGCAACCGGCCGCCGCCACCGCTGCAAGTGGAGCACCCTTTTTTTTCCTTTTTTTTCTCAAAAAAAAAAGCAGGGTGATATTTGTCCTCCCCCGCCTCACCCTCTCCCCCCCCTCACCCCACCTCACCCCCTGCCACCGCCACCTCTCCCACATCAAGGAGGCTCCACGTCGTCCCCGGCGTGGCGTGAAGAGAGGGCGGCTACAGTAAACACACGGCGCGCGCTCGCTCAAGTTCCTGGTTGCCAAACACACAACAGCAACAGACGCAGCAACAACACTCGCACTCGCACACACACAGACACACACACACAGACACACACACACACACACACACTGTGGGCTCAGCTGGGTAAGAGAGGGGAGCAGAGGTGTGCTAAACTTGACAAATCTCTGCGAGACAAACACACACACACACAGACGCATGCGCGCGCGCACACACACACACACACACACACACACACACACACACACTTTCCCCAAGGCTGTAGGATTAAGAGGTCCAGCTGGCTGACAGCAAGCCCTTCCTTCCCACGTATCCTGTCGATCTCTACACCCCCCCCCACACCCCACCCTCCCCTCACACACCCACACACACACACACACACACACACACACACACACACACACACACACACACACACACACACACCCTCCGCAGCCCCTCCCACTCTTGCACCTCTAGCTCTGCCAGCCATCCAGCTCGCCAAGCATGCCAGGAGGACACACCTGAGTTTGACATCGATCGTCCCGGGCTTTTCACCCGACCTCACTGCACCCCGTCCGCCCTCAACCACAACCGCCACGCAAAAAATAGACGCTCGCGCCGTCGTTTTCCGCGAGGCGCAAACATGGCATGGGGGGAGAGAAGAGGTGGGGGAGAAAACCCCCCCAAAAAACTTTGCACCATCATCATCAGCAGCAGCAGCAGCGTGTTCTCGTTTCACCCAGCCGGTCAGTTCAGGACTTTGTTTCATAAAAATGATGAATAACAGACAGCGATAAAAGGAAGCTTCACCACTTCCTCCCCACTTCCCGACAGCTGCCGGGGTCACTTCTGGCGCTGCATTACCCTGGGAAAGTCGGAGTTTCCCAGTTGTGCGGCGAACGCCACCCTGAAGTCGGAGGTTTTGCTGGAGAAAACCTGAACAATCCCGAGACTGCAGTCCAACACGTCGGCCTCAGTCATCGGCGTTCATGAATCCCGACTGCTTTCAGTCACACTGAGAAGGAAAAAAGTCTTTCCATGACACTTTTGCCATGTACCTCTATATCGATACGTCTGAAAAACCACCTCATGAGAGCGTCAAAACCTTTTAGCCATATTTGAGAGGTTCTTCCAACTTTAGGTGTTTCCATTAGCAGTTTTTTATTGCCATATTTAGCTTTTGTGCAATTCTAGGGATAATGGAAGCACAGCTACTGAAAAGTCGACAGCAATGAGCAGCTTCTCTTTTGTCTTTTGTTTTGGCGGTGCAGTTCTAGCTAGACAGCATCAACAACACAAGCATCCGTCACTGGATGTCAAATTGTCGACTGTGACACAACTGTGAGGCTCTGAATTCCAGCGTCCAACCGTTTTAATGAAGGTGCGTCGGGCCGGCGTTGCTGCCTGAGCGAGTGCGGTTTTGTCGACCTGCGAGCAGCGGAGCGGGCGGGAGCACGAGGAGCCGACGCTCCTAATTTGTGCTGCGAGCAAAACCTTAGCGGGATTAGGTGATCAGGATCCGGCGTGCTGTGCGTCAGCAGGCGCCCGGGCCTGTGGGGAATGGAGAAGAAAGGCGGCGGCGGCGGCTGGTGTGGGAAGATGAAGCGGAATCCATACGATGGTGGATTGTTTTTTCCAAGCGCGACGCCGATGTCGGTAAATGAAAAGGTTGTGTTAGACAACCTCCCTCTCTAAACACGAGAGTACAAAGAAGTCAGCGGCTGGAGCGTAATGACGGATAAATTCTGCGCTTTCAAAAAACGAGGAAGGGGGGGGAAAACTACACATGCACGCCGCTTTTCCGATATTCCCCCCTCCAACGACCTGCGATGCAAAGAGACTGACGGCGGGAAAATTGAGCGTACGAATGAACAACTCTTGACCGCTTCGGTTCATTTTTAATTTTTTTGAAAGCAGGAGCAGCGTCAGCTGCAGCGGCGGCGGCAGCAGTTTGATTTCAGTTGCAATTACAACCACAGGTTGTTAAAAGAAAGGCGCTGAGGGCTCCGTCGCCCTGATGCACGGCTAATGAGAGCAGAGGAAGATCTGTCGGGCAATTCGCCGCGATATCATCAGCAGAGGCAGATCACTACCGCAGGCCGGGCTGCAGACAGGAGGAGGAGCGGTGGGGGTAAAGAGAAGAGAGAGAGAAAGAAAGAAATAATAAAACAGACAGAGCCGCGGTGTCAGGGAAGAATGAGAATTAGGGAGTGAGAAGCAGGCGAAGGGAGGCGAGAGAGAGGAGGGGGAAGAAAAATCACAATGATGACACGCGAGTGCAAAGAGCGATTAAGGATTTACTTTCAAAAGGACTCCCATTGATCTTTTTTGATAGACCTGCAATAAATCAAACCAGATTGACTCGCATGAGAACCGAGTCTAATCCCCGAGTCAGATCCGGGAGAACTCCGACCAAACCAGCTGTTAATTTAGGCTTTACAAGATAAAGCGGGAGAAATCCAACCTGATGTACCCCAGGGCAGCGGCTTACATCATCTCTGTAAAGCAATCAACTTATTGCCAGTTTGGAGAGGTAATCAGAGCGCGTAGCAGGACTGGGGGGGGTGGGGGGGGGGGGGCGGGAGAGGAGAGACGGCTGAGAAGATTACAGGGAGAAGGAGAGGCGTAAGACAACGGGGCAAAAAAAACAACTAAAGATTGGTTTTCACTTTCAGAATGTTAAAAAGAAGAGAAAAACTTTCTTTCTTCCTCTCTCCGTCTCCTTTCTGCAAACCGGCCCCGACGTCTCAGGACCTCTGCCTGCAACAATGGAACACAACTTTGATCGGGAGTAAAATGGAGGAGAGAGAGGGAGAGAGAGAGAAAGAAAAAAAAAACAAAAAAAAAAAACATGTTTACACTGAGAGCATCTCCAATTATCTCCAGAGGCCAGAGATGAAACGGAGAGGAGCTCGCCGAGCTGCCGGCTGCAGCTCTCTGGGCTGACAGCGGGGAGCGGAGGCTGCCTCGCCGCTCCCTCGCTCGCCCGCCCGCCGCTCCGCCCTGTAATTTCCCTGGAGGCCGGCCCACAACCTCGTCCCCGCACCCCTCCCCCTCCCCGATGGCCGGTGCCACCTCAGCCCGGCGCTGCCAGCCGCTGCGGCTGCACCCCAAACACAACCGTTGCAATTAAAATGGTTATTTTGGGTTTTGAGGAGGCCACATTTTTCTGCTGCTTTTTCCACCGTTTTCCAGCGAGGGGCGGAAGTCTCGCTGAGCGGAGAGAAAAAAAAACAAAACACACCGGCTTCTTTTTCACTTGCACTCTTAAACTCGGACACGCCAGGCCCCCCAGAGTCCGAGGTGGCTCCCATTCATTCCAATGAAGTTGCTCATCCAGCGCAATACGCAGAAAAAGACTTCCCATCATGCCTCTGTAACTCACATGATCTAGTTGACCGATCAGAACAATTCTGGAGAACCACAGCCAATCAGAACGAACTGAGACAGCAGCACGTAAGACGCTGTGACGTCACGCTGGGTCGTGTCAGCCGTTTTAAAGGCCTTTGTTTTTGTATTGCGGTCTATTGGAAAAATGCTTTTTGGACACGTGGGATTTTTTTTTGCCTGCAGTACCTCGAGTGGCCACTGGGGAAAAATCAGTGCGCCACCATTTTGCCAGTCGGGGGATCCAGTTCTTATAAAACATCCATGGGACACAGGCAGATTAAGGGCGAAAAAAATAAAAAAAAGCACAAACACCCTCCCATCCATCTGACTCATTAGCTCACCATCTAGCCCACCAACCCTCCCCCATCCTCCCCCGTCTTTAATGTCCTGTTTACCAGACAAAAAAAAAAAAAAAAAAAACCCAAGCAGATCAGTAGTGAAATCCAATCAGGGCTCCTCGCAGGGCCCTCGGCGTCGGCGCTCGCTGAAGAGAAGCAGCCGAGCTCGCAGCGTCTGGACACTGTCCAAGGCAGAGCAAGACCTCCGCAGTCCAAACAAAACCACACGTCGGGGGGGTGGGCGGTGGGGGAGGGGTGGCGTGAGGGGGAGTCGGGAGTTACAGCAGTGTCTGCTCAGCCTGTTGTGACCCCCGCCAGCAGACGTGCGCACACGCACACGCACACTTGTACACTGCTTATGCTAGGACTGTGCGATAAATCGATTTTAAATTGAAATTGGATTTATTAGTTAAAAAAGGAAAATCTTAAAATCGAGTTTCCTCTCGCATGCTCGCCAGCTGTGAGCCTCTAGCAAAATGTGATGATTTTACACTTTATTCATTCATTCATCATTGTTCAAGTTGACAGAAAAACCTTTGATTTTCAAAGTGATGTTTGGTGAAAGACATCATTTCACTTTACCCACAGGGGGATTCATTTGTGTTCAGTTCTTAAGTTTTCACTTTAGGCCCAAATAAGGGAACTTCACCTTTGTTTACCAGGAACCTGTTCATTTTCAAGTGAAGTTTGGTGAAGGTGAGGTTCTCACTTCATTAATCCCGAGGGATTCATCTTTGTTTGGTCCAGAAGACTGTAAATGTCACTTTACTAAACCCAAGGAGGATTTACAGTAGCTTTCAGTTGCACTTCATTCCCAATGGGGAAATTTGTTTGCAACTTTTCTTTAAAAAAAAAAAAAAAAAAAGAAAAGTAGATAAAATATTTGAAATAATTTATTCCATTGTCTTTTGTAGTTTTACCAAAAAATCAAAATCAAAAATCGAGTTTTCAGAGAAAAAAAAAAAATCTGGATTTTATTTTTGTCCAAAACCGCTGAGCCCTAGCGTGCACACAGGATCACTGCCACTGCAGCAGCAGCGTGTGAGGAGACACACACACACACACACCCATGGGACACATCCATGTAAAGGATCCAGCCACTCACTGACTCACTGACTCACCCAGCCATCTATCTTTAGCGGCTGGGCTAAAGTGTGAAAACCACACGACAACTCTCTCACCGCTACCTCGCCTCGGCGCGGCATCGGGTGGCTCCTCCCTCGGCAGCGGCGAGGTCACACTTTTAATTACGGAGAAAGTAGTAATCTCAGCGGACAGATGGCGAGCGGGCCGCCGCGCACTGACTCGCTGCCCAATTGAATCAGTGGGCCGGCATGATTTGCTGAATTAGACCAGAGCTGATCTTGTGCTACAAGTGAGCGTCCGTGCCTGTGTGAGTGAGCGAGTGAGCGAGCGAGTGGGGGTTGGGTTCATGGGGTGGGAGGGTTTTTTGGGGGCCAGCGAGGCAGATGTGCCTCTTATTCCAAAATCTATATGTGTAAAAAAAAAACACAGAAAAGAAACAGGAGGGGAGAAAACAAAAACACGACTGTGTGAGTTTTTCTTGGGGGGGGGGGGGGGGGTGAAGTTAAACACGGCTGCGATCTGTGCCAGTGAAAATAGACTCTCGTTTCACTCCAAATCAGAAGTGGCGCGGACCAGTGGCACGAAACCGCATGACAAGGCACATTTAAAATCTAATCCTGAAAAAAACACGAAAAAAAAAAGAGGAGGGACGGACTAGCCGGAGAGTTTTTCCAAGATCTTTCTGTTCCCTCCTCCTCCTCCTCTTCCTCCTCCACTGCCTCCTCCTCAGCAGAGGGAAGAAGGTCGAGCTTCTCCTCAGGTTGGAGGCCTCGGAGTTCTGCAGGTGCGCCGTCCTCGCTCTCCACCCGCTGACTGGTGTCAGGCCACCGCAGCTCCGCACAACAGCAGGCCGGCCTCCTCAGGTCGGCCGTGAAATCTTTGTCAGTGTGAAGAACACAGCAGTTCTTCACCAGATGAATTCAAGAAAACACGTACATACACACACAGAGGCAACATGGATCCACACACACACGGTGTGAATGATTCTTAGAGTTGCCTTCCAAAACAAAGGGCCCAAACAAAAGCTTGATTCACAAGGTTTCCTTTTTTTTTGTTTAGTTTTTTTCAACACAACCAACCACACGGACTGAAACGAACAGGAGCCAGAAACATTTGTCCACTCGGACTGGCAGCGCGCCACACACTGGGAGCAGTTGTGTCCACAAGCACGTCTACCGACGTAAAATGATCTGTGGGAGAATTCTGGGGGGAAAAAAAAAAAAAAAAAGGACATCCATAACTTTTCAGTCAGTGAGCAACAACAGCGGCTGAACTATTGACTGAAGACAGTTGTTCTCCCAGGAGGCCCGACAAACATCTGGGAAGAAGCAAGCATCCAGATAGGGAGGAGGATGACAACGATAAGGATGATGATGATGATGATGATGATGATGATGATGACAGCCGCTTTGCAGGCCAGGATTCCCAGACTACATTCCATGAGAGCCCTGGAAGAAGAATCTAGAAGCCGAGCAGAGGAGGAGGCCGGCAGGACTTCCCTGGCACGGAGGTCCAGGACGTCCTCGAGGTCCAGGAGGGGTTGGATTAACGTCTCCTCATCTTTCCTCCCCGTGCCATGACCATGGAATCGCTTTTAGCACCACAAACTGACTCTTTAACCACTTGTTTACCGTCTCCTGAACGCCGGACGAGAAGCAGCGAGAGGTGAAGCGGAGTGGCTGCAGAGTGAACACCTTTCAGTGGCACTCCATCATCTCATCCAGCAGGAGGGAAACTGAGCCGGCACCGTATCCCAGCGGAGCCGCACGTTGCCGTCAGACACCACCCACAACCCCACCCCCCACCCCACCCCACCCCACACTCCTATCCCCCTCCCTCCCCCAGCTGCTGCTGCTGCATGGCAAGCACGGGCAGCGTCGCTGCTGGCACCTGTCTCTGGCAAGCCTCGGCTTCAACTCCGCCTGACAGTCAGGTGACACATGCTCGCACACACACACACACACACACACACACACACACAGCTTCAACACAAATTACAAGTATGTATCCTATGAGACTGCAAGGCCTGGACAGACAGACAGACAGGAAACACTCCTGCAGGATCCTAAATATTTAGAAAGCGTCGCTGCGGCTGCCAGCCGCTCCAATCAGCGCGGCGGCGGGCGGCTGGGGCAGCTGTGGCTCAGTTGGTAGAGAGGGTCGCGAATGGATGATTGCAGGGTTGGTGGTTCAAATCCCAGCTTCAACTGTCCACATGTCTGAAGTGTCCTTGAGCAAGACACTGAACCCGCTGGCAGCGCCTTGCATGGCAGCCGCCACCCATTGGTGGGTGAATGGGTGAATGAGAGGTCACTGTAAAGCTCTTTGGGGTACCGTGAAGGTGCTGCAAAGCGCTATATAAGTGCAGTCCATTTGCCATTTAAAACCAAACCTCACCTCAGCGCCGCCGGGTCTCGTCCGGCCAGACGGCGCTCCGACCACTGCTTTTGCATACCGCTGCACTTGCGTAACCGCTGAGCGGTTCCGCCTCGGCCAGACACAATGGCTGAAGCAAGAGAGCAGAGCGGCGAGAGCGGAGGAGTTACGCAAAGGTTGAGGGAAAAGAAAATAGAAACTGTTGGTGAAAGTTGGTGGTAAGGAGAAGCTCCTTTTCTCCTCTGCAGCGACGACCAGCCGGACGTCACGTCTGTGTTTTTTTTACCCAGCAGGTGAGTTTGTGGCGGCGGCCCCTTAGTAAACACATCCCCGCCGTAATTACCAGCAGTTTAAAGGCTCCCAGGAGTCGCCGCGCTCACAGCCGGAGCTGAATTGTTGCACCTGGCTTTCAAAAAAAAGAAAAAAAATGTTTTACCCGCGAACCCCTGCGGCGACGTTTTAATTTCGACTTCCAATTTGGCTCCTGCGCGACAACGCACCACAGCATACACTGATTCAAATGGTATGTAAATATAAATTAGAAAAAAAAACAACAACGTCTCTCAACGCACCGTTTACAAATAATGGCGCGACCGCCGCTGCGACCCGCGGCTGCAGCTCTGCGTCCTCGGGACGGCTAATTACTGCGGCTGGTCCCGGCGGGGCCGCCCACAGGAGGAGAAGCCGTCATTTAGCACGGAGAAGGAGGAGGAGGAGGTGGAGGGTGGGAGGAGCCCACCAGGCCTGAGCGAGCTCTCGCCCGGCGGAGCGCGGCGCCGCCTTTCACCGCCTCATTGGCAAAGTGACGCAAACCGCTGCATCTTTTTGTCATTTCCACCACCAGGCTCCATTTGTTTGTCCACTCAGACGGTGCAAGGAGGGGGAGGGGGAAGAGGAGGAGAAGGAGGAGGGGGTGAGGTAGGTAGGAGAAGGTGAAAGAGGAGGAGCAAGGAGTAGGAGGAGGGGGATGATGATGATGGAGGAGGAGGAGAAGGAGGAGCATCTCAAGGAGACTTTTCTGCAATCGTAGGCCGCCCTCACCACCTCCACCACCAGGAGCAACGCCGAGCCGACCCCCACCACCACCACCACCACCTCAACCCCCAACACTCCCCCCGTCTGACTAATGTGCCTTGACACTCGTACATCACCCGTAAATTGGCCAAATGAATTAACCACACGGCCCCTGCTTAGCTTTACAGGCTCTAAATGGATTTTCTCCTCTCCTGGTCGGCCCAATAATTGCATTTATCCATCTTGTTGAAGCCGGGTTTACACACTCGCCAAGATCTCGCCGATCCCCAGATACATTTTCCGCTCCGGTGGCGGGAGCTCGGCAGGGGAGGTGGCAGCGGGAGGAGGGGGACGGGGGGGGGGAGTTGTCCCGGGATCATAACGGCTCATTCAAACAGCAATTAGCTGGACGGCTCGGACCCAGTCGGCCAGGAAGTGAGAGGAGTCGCCTTCCACAGCACCATCAACTGATTTTTATTAATCCGACGTCTGGATTCTGCAGTCTGGAGTTCTCAAACTCCAAAGTCTTAGTCGGACTAACGCATTTATATGCACTTCAGTTGTCCGACTATCAGACTAAGGCAATAATTTGCTTTTCTGGAGTGTCATGTAAACGCAGTGACAGCTCTGGCTGCTGGATTCGCTCAACTCAGACTGAGGCCAGCGGAGAAGAGGCGGAGCCGCCGCCGCCGGCCGCACATCAGTGGGGGTCATCTGCACACTCGTGAATGTTTGAACAGAAGTGCATTAGAAGCTGGAGGTTCAGGGTGGTGGTGGCGCCCCCCCAGCCCCCCACCTCACCTCCCCCATAAAGGACAATTCAGCTATGTAAACACGCAGCCACTTCCTTCCCTCGGACTTCTCCGGGCCGCCGCTGAGACCAGCCACTGTTTAAACAGCGCCGAGCAGCATTCCTGCGCCTGGGCCTCCGCCAGCTGCTGCAGCCTCGCAGGCCCGGCGCAGACAGACGGACAGACAGACAGACAGAGAGAGAGGCAGGCCTCAGAGCAGCGAGGGTCATCCACGACGCACAAAGGCCTTTTTAGAAACAAGAAAGCAAAAGACGTCTGCGAGGCTCCTGGAGCTGCGAGAGGCCTCCTGCCGACTGGCAGCGCCTACCCACACACACACACACACACACACACACACACACACACACACACACACACACACACACACACACACACACACACACAATAGGAAGTGGGAAAAAAAAACAATAATAAGAAAATGTTTCTTTAGGAAGCGAGTTTGATTCATCCAGAAATCTTGACTATCTGTCATGACCAAGCTGGAAAAAGTTTATCTTTATTGATATTTCAAATATGCAAAGTGTGGCGGCCAATAAAGATAAAGGTGCGTCGTAAAGAGGGCGATAAAGAGCGTCCTGGTTCTAAAGGGCATGGTGATGATTCATCACATGACACAAAGGCCGCCTGAGCGGCGCGCTGTCAGTCTCGGCCGCTTCTTCTGCTGCCTTCTTTTTTTTTTTTTTTTCTTCAACGGCCGCACAAGTTTCAGAATTGCGGACGACATCCGACACGTTCGCGTCAGTCTGCAGCGCAACGAGACAAAAAACCAAAGTCCAACCCTCGGAGAGGGTACGTGCGGCGCCGCGAGACGTCAGTGAGACGCCCGTTTATCATAAAAATAACAGCGCGCCCCGCCCCCAAATGGTTTCCCTCCAACATAATATTATGGTTGAGCTCTGAACCACGAGAGCAGTTTGGGGAAAACCGAGGCTTCCGCCGAGAATCTCCCTCCGTGTTTATCCACAAAAAGCAAACGCTGGAATCCTGCGGTGTGAATTTATTTGGTTTTTCCTGCGCGTCGACGGGGCCCTTTTCTGAAATTCAGCAACATATGGAGGGAAAAGAATGTCATGGATTGGGCCTGGCTGTTTGAGAGTCACTCTTTAGACCAGGGGTGGGCAAACTGGTTTAACTGGTGGGCAACGATGTGACAGAGGGGCTGGAGTAGCAACAGATGGATGGAGTGTTTTGGTGACTCACCTCATAGGAGGAAAAAATATATGAAGAGATGTGGAGAGAATATGAGCTTTAATGTCAATTAAAATGAACAAAAAAGCCCCATATTATGTTGCTCTTTATTGAAATGACTATTTCTAGTTTTGTGACTTGCTGACTATAAATATCATTTCTTCAAGTTTGCCAGGCCGGATTAGAAAGTTTAATGGGCTGCATGTGGCCCCCGGGCCGTAGTTTGCCACCGTGTTACGGGGGTGGAAACCTTGAACGAAGACACGGCGAATGATCAGCGCTGCTCGTGACATCACTTCCTGTGTGGATGCCAGCGGAGCCAGAGGGCTCCCTTCAGTCAGTCAGCGATTCCGGGTTAACTGGATCACACCGTTTCCTTCACCCCCCCCCCACCACAAGTCTGTTTGTCCGTCCATCCGTCCATCCGTCAACTGGTCGGTCACGCACGGCGAGAGCCTCGCGGCTGCTGTCCAAACAAGGCGCTCGGTGGAGGGCGACCCCTGAACGGAGGGAGGGAGGCCGCTGACAATACGCTCAGCGCCGACAGTCAATTTGTTCACTTTTGGAATTGACCCCGAACGCCGCTGACACTCTGGCCTCTCACGGGCGGGGGGTGGAATGAATACCGGGTGGAGGGCGAGGAGGGCAAGTGAGGTGGGGGTGTTGGTAGGTGAGAAGGAGACTGTTTTTGGTTTTTTTTTAGGATTCGCTGATGACGGCGAAACACAATGCCAGCATTTTGACCTTGGGTGCCAGAAGAGCCGCAGATAGGAAAATATTTTTTAAAAGATAGCAACCGGCGGCTCTTTTAAATATTCAAGCCTTCAAACTTGCGTCGTTTCTTTTTTCTCCCTTTCCTCGTCTTTTTTTTAATTTGTTATTATTATTATTATTATTATTATTATTATTATTATTCAAACCACCAAATCACTGCAATGCACCGCAACGCATTTTACCTGCACAATGGGGGGGCCCGGGCGCAAGGCTGCGTGCGGCGCCGCGATAAAGCGCTAATGGGGGAACGTTATCTGGGAGCGAGTCGACAGCTGTCCCTTTAAAAAAAAAAAAAAAAAAAAAAAAAAACCTGCTTCTTATTATTGCATTTAAATAGGTTTCCAACAGCTGGTTTGGCAGCCAGCGGCGGAATTTGCTCTTAATCTGTTTTCGACAACGAATTGGTTCATCAACTGGAGAGAGAGGCAGAACCGGAGTGCGTGTAGAGCGCTCGTCGGTACAGAAAACACACACACACTACACACACACACAGGGTGGGGGGCTCCATTTTATTAGCCTTGTGCATTTTTAAGTAATCTCTGCAACATTTTTTTTTGTTTCCAAATCCTGCCGTAATCCGCAGATTAGTAGATGAATTTATTTCCGCCTGCGTTCCTTCGCCCCCCCCAACCACCACCACCCCTCCCCCTCCCTCACCTTTCGCCGTGCAGTTATGAATCCAGCACCTTTAGCGCCGATCACCTCATTAGCAGCCTCGCGCCTTCGCTTCCCAAACACACACACACACACACACACACACACACACACACACACACACACACACAGACAGACACACACTCCTCGCAGCTTATCCCGGCTACAATTGAAAGTTTAATTAGTAGATTAAAAATACATCGACTGGAGTTTTATCACTTTAAACTCCCCCCAATTATGTGTTTAGCAGACACAAAGTGCTTCCCCCTCCCACCAGCGCGCTGCAGATTATCTTTGCGCGCTGCATTTCCCTTGATTCCCAACAAACTGGAAACTCAGCGCGAAAAGAAAAACAAGCGTTTCTTTTTTTTTCGTATCGTTTTGTTTTAGTTTTTTGTTTTTTTTAAACGAAAAACACAATCTGCATAATGTGATTCCCGTGCCACGGCTAATTGTCATCCAGTTGGGATGGAAATGTGGCGTAGCTGGATGTAAGCCAGCGAGGTGCAGGATGAGCTTCCTCCTCACTCTGTCAACAGCATTAAGGTTGCTGATAAGGAAGTTTCTGGTATTATTTCCCGACCAGGACCGTCTCACTATTTGCAGAGGAACTGGAAAACACATTTATCTATCTATTTAAAAAAAAAACAGAAAAAGCAGAAGTAAAAAAATTGAGGGAGTTCAAAACAAAATCTAACTGGAAACAAGTTGGTTTCACTCTGAACAATGAAGTTGCTGTTGCATCCTTTTCAAATATGAAATGAAAAACAAATGCGAAAACAAGGAAGTGATGAACATTCATTAAACCACAGCGGGCATGAAAAAAACCTTCTTCTGCTTTTGGGCCTTTAAAGGCCATAAAGTTTGTGCAATTTAGCAGCATCCAATGGTAAGAGAGCTCATTGCGGCCAATGTTAATCCCTGTTTTCTGAGGTCACCTGATCCGATTACACCAGCTGTGATGTCACCAGATCCCCGGAGCGGATCCACCTTCTGGGCCACTGTAGCCACATGCTAACACAGAGCGGGCCACCTCTTTAAAAGCGCCGCTATTCACAACAGCCGTCGACTTTTAACGACTCGAACCGACTGAAAACACACAGACGGAGTTTAACACACAGGGCCTTTAAATGGCAATTCATTTCAACTCCAGCGTTGAGGGGACTTTGTTTTTTAATAATAATAAAAATGGGTATCAGAGTAGCTGTGTTTTCATTACCACTAAATATCGGAATAAAAAAACTGGTCATGGAAACACCTTAACTTCAAAAACCTCTCAAATATGGATGGAATATGCAAACGTAATTTACGGCGTATGCGCTTCACACCATTCAATGGAAACACCTGCAAATCGCAATTGCACTTTGCCGAAATTTTATCGCTTTTATGTTGCAAAAAAAACGTCATGGAAACGCAGCTGGAGTCACCGCAGGGCAACCGCATTTCACCGGCGTGACTCCGCGAGCACGAGCGCCATTCTTTTAGCAGCGGCGGAGGCGGAGGCAGGTGAGCGGACCGCCACATTCTGCCACATCTATACAAGGCCGCCGGACCACAGGTGTCGGCTGCACGCTGGCACAGCCACTCATTATCTCGCCCCGACGTGATCATTAAGTGCTGCGACGGCGGCGGAGGCACTTCCCCCCCCCCTTGCCTGCCTGCCTGCAGACACACACACACAGAAGCTGCTGGAGGGGAGGGGAGAAAAAGTCCAGCAGAGACTCTTCCTATCAGTTGTTGTAAAAGAGAGAAAGGGAGGGAGAGAGAGAGAGAGAGAGAGAGGGAGGGAGAGAGAGAGAGACAGAGAGAGAGAGAGAGAGAGAGAGAGAGAGAGAGAGAGAGAGAGAGAGAGAGAGAGAGAGAGAGAGAGAGAGAGAGAGAGAGAGAGAGAGAGAGAGAGACCCTCAGAGAGAGAGAGAAAAAAGGGGTGAAGGGAAAAACGGAAAAAAAAAAAAAAAAAAAGCATGTCAGCGCCAGTGCACTTTGACCCCTTCCCATACACACACACACACACTCACAATCCACACAGACGGCCAGGACTCCTCTGGTGTCACACCAGTCCACCCAGCAGCCTCTTCAACCACTGCGAGCTGAGGATTGTGGGAAACGCTGCTCGTCGAAAAAACTGAAACTTGCCTGTCGCCAATCTTCGGCCTCCCACCCTCACCCCTACTCCCCCCTCCACCTCACCCTCCGCTTCGCTCCGCCGCTTTCCTCCTTTTTTTTTTCTCCTTTCTCTCCTTTAACAGGAAGATAAATGTGAAACCTCGGGGCACCATTGTTTGGACATGGAACCAGGAACTGTCGCTGCTCTCATTGCCCTGGCATTAACAGCAATTATGCGCTCCATTCAGGCGGCTTTTGTGCCTCCAGCCCCCCCACCCCCTCGCTCCCTCACTCCCTCGCCCCCTCCACACACACACACACACACACACACACACACACACACACACACTTCCCGCTTTGCTACCCTCCGCTCTCTCCCCTCCCCTCCCCACCTCTCCCCTCTCTCACACACACTGCGTTTTCCCTCCTTCTGAGCCACTGGTGAACTCATTTGGCTACTGGAACACTCTGGCCCCATTATGAATGAAACTTGCAGAGAGGAAAAAAAAAATGCACATTCAAGCAAAGGCAATGAGGAGAAGGAGGAGGAGGAGGAGGAGAGAAAAAAGAAGGAGGGATGTTACACAGCGGAGGCATCCGTGGAATGTGCATCTCTGGTGGCACCTGAGCTCAGACTCTCCAGCAGCCAGGAAAAGTGCACGTCCACCTCCATCGCACGTCGTCGCGCCAGCCTTCCTGGCCCAGTTATTAGCAAGAAAGGACGCTGAAAGGACGACAGCGCCGCGATCAATCAGCGCTGGAGAGTTGAGTTGGTTCACAGTGGCTGCGTTTCCATCACCCCTAGAATTGCGCAAAACCTAAATATCGCAATAAAAATACTGGTGATGGAAACGCCGAAACTTTGAAAAACCTCTCAAATATCACCTCTATACGTATCCGTATAGAGGTGTATCGCAAAAGTGTCATGGAAAGACTTTTCGCATTTACACGTCACCGGATGTGACGTACGGGGTCACGTGACCAGTTCACCCAGTGAAAATGGTGCGTTATGTTTGAACGGAGAACGGAGGAGATGGAATATTTTTTACAAGTAATCAAAGGGAAAAATATAGCAACCATTCTTGACAGCACACAAAGGTAAACAAACAAAAGCAAACGTAATTCTCGTAAAAAAAAATTTATTTTTTTTAATTACGACTTATGCGTTTCACATCATTCAATGGAAACACCTACAAATTGCAATTGTACTGTGTCGAAATTTTAGAAATATCACTTTTATTTTGCGGAAAAACAGTAATTGAAACACTGCTAGTGTTGAGAACAAGCCTCAGATTCTCCATTCAGCAGCATCGACGTGAAAGGCCTGAACATCCACATTAAACACTGAATGTTTTTAATGCATTGGTGAGCCAAGTGCATTTTTGTTTGGAAAATGCACGAGAGCGTTGAAACTACGGACACAACCTCAGTAAGCACTGCAGAGAAGAAGCTAGCTAACAGAAGCCGCGTTTCCGTTACAGATTTTCACAAAATAAAAGCGGTATTTCCAAAATTTCGGCAAAAGAACAATTGCGATTAGCATTCGTTTCCATTGAATGGTACGAAATCTCGTCCCGCAAGACCCCACTTTGAGGAGGATAGAGGTAGAAAACATTTTGTGTTTTGAAGCAGCTATTTGAAGTGAACTGTTCACGTGACCCCGTACGTTACATCCGCTTTGTAAATGCGAACACTTTTGCGATATACCTCTATATCGATATGTTGATAAACCACCTCAAGAGAGCATAAAAACCTCCTAGCCAGATTTGAAAGGTGTGTTTCCATTACCGTTATTTTTTATTGCGATGTTTAGGTTTTGCGCAATTCTAGTGGCATCCACTAGCCACTAGCAGGCCGAAGTGCTGACGGCAACAGCTGCACATTTTCATTACTAACGTTTACTGTCTGTTTGCAAGCTGCGAGTGAAAACAGACAAACAAACAAATGAAAATAGGAAAATAGTGGAAGAAGAGGAGTCTGTAAAAACGTCCAATAAAAACTGCACGAGTCGGGACGACACCGTCGACATCAGTGGGAATTCACCGATGGTAGCAAGTGGTGGGGAGGTGGGGGCGATGGGGTGGGGGTGGCGGGGGTTTGTTTCTCGAGAGGATCGTTGACAAACAGCAGGTTCTCTGCACACTTCCTGCTCTGCCTCTGACACCAGAGGGGTCGCCTGCCAAAACCTGCAAAATGTTTTGTCTGCAGGGGTTCAGAGCAATGGGGGAGGGGGGAGGGGGGCGGGTGGTGGGGGGGGGGCAGCCAGCAAACAGAACGAAGAAATAAATAACTAAATACACAAATTGAGCAACGTGCTCTGTTTGGGAGCACTAATGTTACTCTCTGGCCAACACACGTGCAGCGCCGAGCATAATTTGATTTCCACGTTTTCGGGGAGCCCCAGCTCCTGAGGGTCCTCCTGTGGGGGCCCAAGAGCCGAGCTGCCCTACATTTAACAGATGACAAAAGTTGCATTCCAGATGTACAGTACTATCTTTGTGCTCCGGCTCTATAGAAATGCATGTGGGGGGGCTGGAGGGGGAGAGTGGGAGAAAAGGATGGGGGGTTGGCTGGGGAGGGTCGGGAGGGGGTGTGCACCAGTGCACAGCTGCTAAACTAATGCCCCCCCGCCCCACTCGCCTTTTTTTTCCCTTCCCCTTAGCACAGGCACAAAAAAAGCGTGTGGTGAGAGTGGCGGCTCAGCGGAGGAGAGGAAGACGGGAGGTGGAAACGGATTCGTCCCTTCAGAATAAAATCACTGGTGACGAGTAGATGCGTTTCCCTGGCAGGCGGCGGCGAAAACGGCGCCGAGGCTTAACGAGCAACAGGGATAATCTGTTCATATCCAGGTCAAAATTAGGCATCAGATTAGCTGTTATTGCATTAAAAAAAAAACAATGAAGTCAATGATTTAATTAGGAGGAGGAGGAGGGGGGAGAGAAAAAAAAGGTTGAGTCCCCCCCTTCAACTCCCCCCTCCCTCATGGAACGGGGGAGCAGAGTGCAGCTGAAGGCTGCTGGCTCCACCCAGAACCCGGCTCACAGCGTCCGTCACCGGGGAGCGGCGGCTCCCACCGCACGAGTTAACAATCTGATTAGAAACACACTCACAAATCTCATCTCGCTTTCCCTCTCCCTCCCTCCCTCCCTCCCTCCCGCTCTCCCGCTCTCCCCCTCTCTTTCTCTCTCTCTCTCTCTCCTCTGCTGCCTGCGAGTGTGACAGATCGACGAGCCGCCGCAGCTCCGGCACGGCTCAGCCTGCCGACATCATCACCATCATAATCATAATCACCATCACCATCACCGCCATCATCATCATCATCATCATCATCACCACCACCACCATCGGCAGCAGCAGCAGCAGCGTCAGACAATTAAGGGCCTCCACCGACGGCGGCGGGGAGACAAATATATTTAAATATGTATTTACAAATAAATAATAAATAAAAAACAACATTTCCTCTGCAAATATTTGCCGCACAAATCCTTTCCATTCATTCCGGCAGCCCCGTAACAAAACCTCACTGTACGCCGCCCCTCCCACCCGCCCCTACATCTGCGATTCATTGACTTTACAATTTACCACATGTCGAGATGGGAGAGGTCGAGCCTCCATCTGAATCACGGCGCAAATATGCAACTGATTTATTGTCTTCGAAAAAAAAAAAAATCCTCGTATCCCAGGGCCGATTTTTTTTTTCTTTAACTGCAACTCCACTTCTTCTTCTCCTCCTCCTCCTCCTCCTCGCCACGGTCGCCGCCGCCGTCCATCGCTCACTCCTATTGGCAGCCGGCGGACAATTACAGTTTGGACTAATTAAGCTTGGGGAGAATGTGCCGCGCACCGCTAATGTCTAGCAGGCCTCAATTTCGGTTTAATGGTGCCAAACTTTGCTGCCCCTCCCCCTTTGCTCCCCCCCACCCACCCCCCGACACACACACGCACACCCTCCAACTTAACTCCTCAAATCCAAAGCAGATTGTGCTTTTTATGACTGTTTATTGAGTCGAGGGAGAGAAAAAAAAACAACAAAACAAAAAAAAAACAGGGAGCTTTTTTTCCAGCAGCAGCAGCAGCAGCAGCAACACAAGCCATCCTGGGCAGGAGAGGAATGGAGGGAGCAGGAAATAATAAAAAAAAGGAAGAATGGGATGATCTATAGGAAGAGAGAGAGGGGGAGAGAGAGAGAGCGGCAGCCGCTTCCGCCGTTTTACTTTTGTAAACAAAAGTGATTTGCAAGACAAAAGCGGCGGTGGTGGTGGTGGCGGCGGCGCCACGAGCAGCCAGCTTCTCCGGGCGCTGGCTGCGGCTGCAGTGCCACCGCGGCCCCCCGGGGGACACCAATTAGGCCCCATTAACATGTAAAGCCAATTTGATAAGGTGCGGGGCCCCGGCCCTCAAATCCACATTAAACCGCCTCCCCCTCTTGTCGCCGCCACCCCGTTTACAGCAGCCAGACAAACATAATCCATATGATATACCATTGTTATGCTTATGGCCGCTGCCACACTGCAAGGAAGATACTGTCTGCCTGTGTCAATTAGACCAGATAAGGGGCGGCGGCGGCGAGTGCACGTGAGCACAAAGCCGCATGTTTAGCACAATAATCTCAATAATCTGGGCCAGAAAATCCTCCATTATTTATTCGTTTCCAGCGATAAAGGAAGGAAGTGGCCCGACTGAGCGAGCGAGCGAGCGAGAGAGCGAGGGGGCGGCTCTCTTTTCTTTTTTGCTTTTTTGTTGTGTTTTTTAATATATTTTTTTGAAGGAAAAAAAGCGTGAATGTGTAGCAGCGGCAGCGGTGGTGGTGGTGGTGGTGGTGTGTTTCACTCCGGCAGACTAACACAAGGGAAGAAGCCATTGTGTGTTCCAGACTCACACAAAGCCTCGGCGGAGTCTCGCGGTGCAGCGGCCCGCCGTGGACGCTGCTCACGGTTGTCTTTTTAACACCGAGGACCCACCCGACCCCTCTCCCCACCCTGCAACCGCACACCCCCCTCGTCGTATTCTCTTTAGGAACAAAAAAGAGAAACACTTGTAATTATACGTGGAAACTCTAAACCTCGGCCAAAAGTCTCCGGGCCGGGAGAATTATGGGGCCGGCGGCCGGCGTCAGATATCTTAACATTCAGGAGTCCGAGAGGCAGTAAATAAAGCCGGCGGATTTACGGCCCTGCAGCCTCCGACGACGCAGGAGAGCCGACCCCCTCCCCATCCCACCCTCCCGAGCCTCCCCCCTCCCCAGACCTGTTGAGGTGTTGATGTTAGCCCACAGCTCCGGAGTTAACCCGGTGCCTTTCTTCGCAAAAGACCTGCGTTAGCATCAGCGGCGGGAGACAAAAGGTAGAGCGAGGAGGAGAGGGAGGTGGGGAGAGAGAACGGAAGAAGGCTGCGGGTGGAGGGAGTGTGTGTGTGTGTGTGTGTGTGTGTGTGGGAGGGGGGGGGGGGTTAGGCGGGCAGGGCCACCACTCCAGTCTGACCTGCACCCAGTGATCCGGTGGGCCTTTGTGTGGCGGCAGCGGCATCAGCAGCGGCAGCAGCAGCGGCAGCAGCAGCGGCAGCAGCAGCGGCAGCAGCGCATCACGTCGCTAAATGATTGTAAATTGTGAGCCTCCCGGGGCCGAGCAGGCAGGAAAAACAAATTCTGCCTGATTACGGCTCCCAGAGGTCAAACAAATTACGGTAACTGCCACATGCAGAATTCCATGTTTTCTAACCTTCCACCTGAACTCAAAAAAAGCCTGAATGTAATATAAATCAATTTAAAAAAAAAAAAAGAAAAGAAGCAATGAGGAACAGAATTTGAACCCATCAGAAAAGGTAAACCTATGAAAAAACAATTATTATCATAATTCTAATTATTCTAATAATAAACGTAGAAATCTGATTTTTTAAAATATCTATATTAAATGCAAAAGGCCCCACACATCCGAAACCATGTTCTAAAAATAATAGCGCGGCAGCAGGAGCAGCAGGAGCAGCAGAGGAAGCAGGTCGGAGGGAAAAGCAGCGAGAATCAAAGCCTTTCATGACGAGACAGCGAGGAGGAAAAAAGAGGAGAAGAAGAAGACGGAGGAAAAAAAAAGAGGAAGCTTCATTCAAATAACACTAGCCATCATATCGGCTGCATTAGGGGGCCAGACAGCTAATCAATGTCCAGGTAAATTATTTATGCCGGCTTTAAGTCTAATACATTTATATTACAGCCACCGCCGACTTCAAAGCGGCGGCGGCTGGACACACAGGGCGCCGCCGACAGCCGAGGCCAAGCGCCGCCGAGATCGCCGGCAGACACAGAAACCACGCTCGCAACGCTCGCCACCGCAGGAAAATCCCAGCCTCTATATGGAGAATAATTAAAATATAAATATAAATAAAATTTGGGGGGAATTTGATTTTTTTTATTTTCAAATTCAAATCAAGCAGCACACTTTTTTCTTCTCAAATATTAAACAAAATCCTGTCAAATAAAACATGGCATTTCTTTAATTTGCTAAATTTTCTAGAATTTTCCTCGAACCAAAAAAACAACTGAAATCTGAATTTCAAAGGTCGGTGGCGTCTCGCCGCAGCATCCTCGGCAGTTCAGTACAGCAGCGAGGAGCCGCGGAGGGAAGAAGAAGCAGCGGCGGCGGCCACAACACACAAACCTCCGCCACGCCGACACAAACAAGGAAGGGCCTCGGTCACAGTCATGTGCACGGCGTGCATTTGAGTCAGCGCTGATGAGAATAATGAGCCACTAATTCCACATACCAGCCGCTGGCCGACAGGGAAGGAAGGGTGGAAGGAGGGAAGGGAGGGAGGAAGGAAGGAAGGAAGGAAGGAAGGGCAAAGTGTTCTCACTGGTGCACAAACCGTCACAAATCAGCTACTTCAAATCAAACCGCTATATGCAGCAGCAGAAGGGAAAAAAAAAATAGAATTACATACACACACACGCATGCATGCGTTCCGTGCCAAAAAGAAAGAGCAAACTCTCCAGCTGACTGCACTCGAGCCAGAAGAAGGAATTGTGTCAAACACAAAGGGAGGCATTGTGTGTCAGACGTGCGTTTATTTCTCAAGGTTTGCGCAAAAAAATCCGGCAGGCAAATATCGTTTTCGTGGGCTGAGGTTGAGGTGATGGTCGGGGGGGTTTGGAGGGGGTGGTGGGGGAATAGGGGGCAGTAAAGGGGACAGTGGGGGGGGGCAGAGTGAGGGTGAAGGAGGGGGGGTCAAATTTCCTAATTCCTGGTCTTTGCCTTAACCTTGTAAAATGAGATGACAGGTCCTTAAAGTGCAGAGTTGTAATTGCGAGTGTTTAAAATAGTGGGGGCTCCAGGAGAGAGAGAGAGAGAGAGAGAGAGAGAGAGAGAGAGAGAGAGAGAGAGGGGGAAAAAAGGAAAAGTGGTTGGGAAAATTATTCCGCTTAAGCATCGCCGTCGCCCAGTGGGACCGGCGAGGTGCTGAGCGCACGGCCGAGGGTGCATAATTACAGCGTCTAAATAACACCACTTTATTTATAAATATGGGTCAACGTGTCACACGCTATTTTAATTTTCTCTTTCTTTTTTGGGGGGATTTTGAAAGGCAGTCCCACCGTCAGTAGGAGCAGAGGTTGGTGCGTGTCGGCCACGCACCTAATATTTCTATTTTAAAATAATTCCCATTTTATAAATTCTAATTCATTTGAAAAATCAATTAAAGAGTCGGGGGGTTGGGTTTTTTTTTGTTTAAGTGTGAAGCGTCGCTAAATGTAAATAAATGCACCTCTGTTCTGTAAACCAAAAAAAATTCTCACACACGTTTTGACACATGCAAATCACCAAAGCAGCTCATTTGCATATTGATTTCCTGTTTGTGTGTGTGTGTGTGTGTGTGGAGAGGGGTTGGGGGGGCAGTTTACATAGCTTTACACTGCATGCCGCGTGTCCAAAAAAAAAAAAAAGTGTGTGTACACGCTCCTGCAGACTGCATGAGAAAAAAGGGCATGTTTGATGAGCCTGCGCACACACACGCACGCACACACACACACACACACACACACAAAGGCCAAGTGCATTATTTAGTGGCTTTAAAAACAAGCATTTGCGACATGGAGGAGGGGCGAAAACCACAGCAGGCCCTGCACAATAACAATTCTCATTACGATTATGCAAACTACTACAACAACAAACTCTAAAGATCCCGTGATATTATTATTATATTTTATTTTGTTTTCCCATTTGCGGCCCAATGAAATTCACAACCTCTGGCAGCAAATGTAAAAAAATACAAAAATAAGAACCAAAGCTGCAAGCTGCCATGACTCAATCCACCTCATTAATATTTTTTCTGCTGTCCAACTGAAGCACCTTTAGCAACGTTAGCATGCTAGCCGGGTGTGTGTGTGTGTGTGTGTGTGTGTGTGTGTGTGTGTGTGTGTGTGTGTGTACTGTACACTGAGGTGGGGGGGGAGGAGGGAGTTAAGTTGCAAAACTTGCCCGCTGCATTTTTATCGGTGACAACACTGCGTGTCTGGCACGTCGCTGCGTGTTTTGTTTGCGTGTGCGAGTGTGTGCAAAAAGAAGGAGGGGGGTGGGGGGCGTAGAAGGAGGAGGAGGAGGAGGCGAAGCAGTAAACAGAGCTGGGACTTACTGTGCGTGCTGTCGGAGACAGAGATCCGTTGGGAAGGTAGGGGCTCGTGAGGTCGGGGATCATGATGAACGGGTAGCCCGGGTACGGTGGGCTCTTGAACAGACCTCCATCTTGCCTTTTGGCCGCTAACATGGCCGAGGGGTGGGGGGTGAAAGAGCAGGGAGGGGGGGAGGAAAAGTTTTTTTAAAAATAAAATAAAATAAAATAAAGTGACCTAACTTTTTTTTAATTACCATTATTAATTCAATGAGGCTACAAAATATGCATTATGGAATTTAATGATTAAAAAAAAAATGGCTGGCACGGGTGCCCCCCTCCGCCCCCCACCTCACTCACACACACACACACACCCACCCCAACACACCCCTCCCCTTCCCCTATGCCGAGCCACATGTACGTAATGTCATGGGTGCGAAATAGAAAGTGAGCAATTGACACAAAACGACAAAAACGGGCAGCAGGGAGAGCACAGAGAAAAAGCAGAGACTCACCCTCTTCTAAACTTTCTCTTGTTTTGTCTCTGAAAGTTTCAGATCTAGGCGGAGGCCGTCTTTCCGCCTTGGACATGCAATGAAACACAGGGATTGCGTTAAATAAAAAGGAGGAGGAAAAAACGTCGACACGGCGCAAAGGCGCCTGATCGGCAACTTTTTTTTCTTTTCTTTTTCTTTTTTTAAAAAAAATAAGTGTATTATTGCAAAACTCCGTGACAACCGCAGGGCCCTGCTGCTGCCGCTGCTGCTGGTTCCCAAACACAGCAGCACGGAAGGCGGAGGAAATCTTCGAGCCTTCGCTCCTTTTTTTCAAAAAAAAAAAAAAAGGACAAAAATTGAAAATTAAAAAAATCTTTCTCTTCGCGTCCGTCCGCCGCCTGTGACTCGGGAGCCGTTGTCAAACTTACCTCGGAATCCGACGAGCTGTTCTGATTCGTTTCCGACTCGTTTACGAGCGACGACTTGACATCGGCTAAATCCCTTTCCGCCGACGAGTTCTCGGAAATTTTCTCCTCCTGCTCGCCCTCGTCTTTGAAGGATATCATTTCATCGTTTGCACCCAGATCGTCCCCTCCACCGCCGTTGAGCTGCGGCATTTTTGCCAGAGCACAAAAATTGTTCTAGAAAATTTCTCTCCTTCTTCTCCTTCTTCTTCTTCGTCTTCTTCTCTTCCTTCGTCTCTTCCTGGCGGCGCTAAGCGGGGCTTGAGGGGGGAGAGAAAAAAAGGGGGGACCGCGCACTCACTCACTCACTCACTCACTCTCGCGCTCGCACTCACTCCGCGGAGCACTCTCCGCTCGCAACACAACGCGAAGTTTTCAGTCTTTCTTTGAGAAAAAGAAAGAGGAGAAAAGCCCCTTGATCGCGGCCCCGCCGATCTCACAAAGTCCGTCGTGGTGAAGTTTGTGGCGGTGCCGCGGCGGCTCTCTCTCTCTCTCTCTCCCTCTCACACTCTCTCACTCTCTCTCACTCCCGTGCTCGTGCTGGCGGCTCCCGGAGCTCTGGCGGTCGGCGCAAAACTCTTTTTTAGAAAAGCGGAGAAATGTTGGCAGGAAAAGGGGGGAAAGCCGGAGAAGGAGCCCGAGCCGCTCGGATTGAGTGAGTTGAAGTTGGTCGGAGTGGTTTTCAGTTCAAAGGCGGCGCTGATTGACAGATAGAGAGGGATGGAAATAGAGAGAGTCTGGATTCGGGATTATTGACAGGGAGAAACACACAAGAAACTAATGAGATTCAAACAGGGAGGGACTTGAAGTGACGTTTTCATAAATAGGAGGTAGGGAAAAAACGGCAGAGGAGAGAGAGAGAGTGTGTGTGTGTGTGTGTGTGTGTGAGGGAGGGAGGGAGGGAGGGGGAGAGCGAGGGAGGGAGGGAGGCTGCAAGTAGAAAAAAAAAGCATGAGAGGAGGGAAAAAGGCAGTTTGGGAGCAGGACAGTGATGGTAAAATAGCAGGAAGATAGGAGTTGTTGGGGGGAGGGAGGAAGAAAATGTGGATTTAGACGCACGCATGGGCGGAATCCTGCAGGATGGAGGGAGGAGGGAGGAGGTGGTGGGGGCTGAAATAAAAAAGAAAAGAAAGAAAGTACTTCCTTAGGCCGCCTGCAACCAGTTTGACTCCATTCCCAACCAATTGCCACACTGGAGATAAATGTGCCTCTTCCTTTTACCTTCACTCTTGTTTAAAATACCAAATGCGCCTTTTTTTTTTCTTTTTTTTTTACATGAAGCTAAATTTTCTATCCGCTTGCTTTGAAAAATATATATATTATTTTAGCTATTTTTTTTATGTTATTTTATTGTGTTTATTTTTTTATTTTTTTGCTGACCAGGTACACGAGGCCCATCAAAGCCGAATAAAAGCCATTACTCCCCGGCTTGTTTTCCAATTTTACCTGCTTTTTTCCTCGGTGCCCTCAGATCTATTTTTCATCGCATTAGATAATGTTTCCTCAGATCTATTTTTTGGGACGGAGGGTGTTATTGCATCCCGCTTTCCTTGACAGGTGTGATGTCCTGTGGGACTAACCTGAATTCCTCGCTGGCAGCACAAGGCTGGGATGCTTTTTATTTTCTACTACAACTCCTCCTCCTCCTCCTCCTCCTCTTCCACCTCCTCTACCTCCTCTTCTCTTCCTCCCCTCAGCAGCCCCGAATGGACACAAATAACCCGAATGCCGATTTGGATCCTCCAGCTCGCCGTCTTGTTCTTCTAGAAATACATCCCGGCCTCAGACCTAAAAAGAAATGCATCTATGTATTCATAGCATTTCATGAATGTGGGACCGAGGGTGGCAAGACAAGGGAAAGATGCTCAAAATAAAATGCATTTATATATATATATATATATATATATATATATATATTTAATAATAATTCATAGGGCAATTTTTAATCTAGCGGAAAAAATGGAACAAATTATTATTATTGTTTACACAATTATAGCAGTGCAAAAAAAGGATTAATTGGGTGTAAAAAAAATACAATGGAAAAAAAATTGCAGCGGCCCCATTGAAAGATGTGAATAAAGGCGTCAGGGGAGATAAAATGTTCGCCGGGGGACTGTGCCAGCGTTCCTGCAGCGAGTGTGTGATTCTGTGTCGGTGATGAGCTCAGCACCGTCGTCGACTCAGGACCCTCATCTCATCATTTTGGGGAGGGTGGTGGTGGTGGTGTATGTGTGGAGGGGGGGGATCTACAGTCTGCACCCCCCCCCCCCTCCCATAAAAAAAAATCGACAATTATTTTAAACGTAACGGTAGTAGAGGAGAGCCGCAGCATCCAGGTGACACTTACACCGTGTTGCAACACGGCTGGCTCCTCTCAAGCAAAATAAATCACCGGCAGATCAAAAGGAAACACGGAATTGCTGATTAAAAAAAAGAAAAAGGTGTTTCATGTCATCACGGCCTGTGAGGCATACAGTGAGTGGGGGTGGAGGGGAATGGAAAAAAACAACAATGTGACAGTAATTCCTCTGTATCTGCTCTCAGCAATGTTGTCAAACAGTGCTGATGAGGAATTATGTGAGCACGGCGGTGCTGCACTGCCAGCGCTGCACATCCGCTGCCTGCCGGAGGACTGCCGACGCTCCTCCGGCAGGCAGCGGGCGCCGGGGCTCGCCGCTCCGCTCTGCTCTGCGTCACTCAGGTGCTGGTGTCGGCTGGCTGCGGCCCAGCCGGGGGTGTCAGGGAGCAGGAGGAGGACGGAGGAAGAGGAGGTGGAGCAGGACCTAGACAGAGGAGGAAGAGGAGGGGGAGGGAAATGAATAGGAAGTGGAGGAGGAGCAGGAGGAAAAGGAGGAGGCCGGCTGTCTCTGGTTCTCGTCCAGCGTTGCCAGAAGAGGCTCCCTGCTGCTCGGGACCCTCCAAACGGAGCCCACACGCACCAAACCAAAGGCCACGCTCCGGGTCTCCGGGGTCCGGGGCTCCTCTCCCCCGGATGGCCTCAGCAGGCACCTGAGAGATCACTGGCCAGCGTCTTATCTGGGCCGCAACGGGGACGCCCACCTCTGATGCCGTCATCTTGGTGATTCTGATCTGCAGCCGGACCCTTTAATTACAAAAAAAAAAAGAAATCCTAATAGGCTTCATTCTGGCAGCTGCTGTGGATGATGGAGAAGTGATAGGGTTTCTTTCAGAGGTTGTTTTTATTTTTTTTAAAAATATGCTTTATTTTTGAAGGTTTTAAATGTCGACGATTTGCACAAATTTGAAAGGACTTGTTTCATTTCCAGCGCTTCCGTTGCTCTCCAGCGTGGAGGAAGTCAGAGGCGTCAGTAGGCGTTGAGCCGCTGACTTCAGCAGATTCTGACCTCCACCATGGAGTCAGCGGCAATCACACTCTGATTTGATAATTATCTACCACAAACTAAACCTATAACAAGACAGAAGAGAAATACACATAGCACATACACTTAGCTACACAGTATACACATTTTTTTTAACACCTCACTGTGTGTGTCCCTGTTGGCTTCCTATATTCCCACATACAACCTTTATATATAGGGAATAAAACAACAACGACAAAAAATATCAAATAAGCAGCATTACAAGATGTAGCAATTAATTCAAATGAAAGGAGGAATCCTTTTTCTTGACAATTACTGCATTTCTGAGACTGCACTCTAGCAGGCAGCCGGGCGCCTTTTTTTCCCTCCTTCTTTTTCTCTCTATATCAGAGACATCTTAGCTTTAATCATTATTTTGATTCCGCTGTCTTGATTTCTTTTTATGTTGAATAATTAAACAGTGTGCCCGCGTCGTCGCAAAGCGCCGTTAGAAAAAGGAAACGTAAATAAAGCCACCACAAAGAGGGGTGAGCGTCCCCGTAATCCCACTGAACATATGTTTGTGTTTTGTGCATCCTGGAGTTTAAGCGGGAAATAAAATAAAATAAAAGCAACACAATAAAACGTCCTGCTTTGTACACAGTCTGTGCGAGAACGCTGATGGATAATACATATGTTAGGGTTTTTTTTTTTTCATATTCATGGGGTTCTTTGTCTTAAAATTGATTTTTTTATTTTTCTGGAACCTTCACCGGCTGATTTTCAATGCTGATTTTGTGGGTACTTGTCGTTTTTGGGAACTCAGAGGAGGGCTTTCTGGTATGAGCAAAACAAATTATAATAAAACTAACCAGATTTAAGACCTCGTCACACAGAGCAAGCGGCTACTTTTAAAAGAACACCTACTTCCCTGTAAACACCCTCATTGTTTTTATCTGAACGCACCGTGGAAGGTAGCAGAGGCACGCAGCGAGCATCCCCCTACGTCGGCGAGCAGCTAATTACCCATCATGCCTCTGTGCTGCCAGCCGTCCCTGCTAAAAGGTGTCTCAGATTTACATATCGCTGCTGGACATTTTCTCTGTTTTCTTCCCCCCTGCCTCCCTCCTGGTTTTTCTTTTTCTTTTCTTTTGTTGGGTTTTTCTAAATGCTTCTTTTAAGAGCAACTGTGATTAGATTCATTCCCCTAATGAAGTTTGCTGCCCTGATAATAGGTGAAGCTTTGCATCCAGCTGTACGTCCGTGCAGTCAATTGCACATTTCCTCATCGCCGGGGGAGACGCCACTAAGTATTTTGGCATTTATCATATAAATTCAGCTCGTATAAATTCTATTATCAGGATGCATCAGTGCTTGGCTTTAATTGCTCATACGCTAATGTTATTTTTTTTTCTAATGGACAGGACAAAAAGAAATTAGTCGATGGGGTTTAAGTGAGGGGACAATGACTGTTTTATGCAAGAGATGATAATTTATTAAAGATACATATTTAAATGTAGCTAGCATTTTGCATGTAAACTGTGTTTCCTTTATTGGGTTAAATGGAAGGCCTCTGCCGTTACAGCGTTGCGGTGCACGCTCCTTGTCAATGAGAAAAAGGGCTGTTTTTTCCCTGCAAATAAACTATTGTGCAGCATTGTGCATTTTTTTCCCCCGCATTGTACTTGCAGGACGGCTGCTTCACAACGACTCCCGCTCCTTAATCATTCAACGTGACGGCGGCAATACAGCGAATGGCCACAAATAAAAGCTTTGTGTGCGAGAATCCTTGAGATTTAAATACAAGATATTTAGTATTATGCCCATCAAAACCTCAGGGCTGAGGATCCTTGCTGCCTGTGGTGAACAGGAACACAATTGCAGCATGTCTGCTCACTGAAGTCAATTGATGTGAGTATTTTCCACATTGTTAATGAAAAGTGCCCCTTTTAAAAACATGACAAACACGTCAGGTGTGTGTGTGTGTGTGTGTGTGTGTGTGTGTGTGTGTGTGTGTGTGTGTGTGTGTGTGTGTGTGTGTGTGTGTGTGTTTGGGGGGGATGGGAAATAAATGTGTAGTCTGTTTGAAAGCCAGAGTGCAAATAAGAGTGTAATGAAGTGTGAGTCACACTGGCCTGTGACTCTGCACTCATCTAAAATCAATAACACTCCCTGGAGACGTGTCAACTAATGCAACAAACAGCTCAAAGACTGTTTGGACTATTTCATCAGGCTAAATGTTAATGAATCAATAAAATAACCTAAAAGCATATGTGCATGTGTGTGTGTGTGTGTATATATATACATATATTTGTATATGTATATGTATGTACATATACATATATATATATGTGTGCTCAACTCTCAAGATGTCCAGTCTGATTTTCCAGGTTGAGACTTGTGGACAGTCCGGACGCTTGTGATTAATGTCAATCCGCTGCTTTTCATATCACTGTGGACTCACACAGGAGGGTCGTGGCCCTGCGGCATCGTGGGAAACACACCGCGCCCCTTCCTGTAGGTGAGCACGCAACCCCCCCTCCCACCAGCCACTGCCGCTGCCTCCAAAACAAACAGCCAAGCATTTTTCAGAAACAGACACGACACTCATTAATCAAAGGACGAGGCAGGTCCAGCACTCTCCACCGGGGACAGCGTTTACACTCCTGCAGGTCTGGCAGCAGGTTTGACTCGCCTGCCCGTCACGGTGAGGCGAGCCAAGCCAAGCCGCCGCCAGCCACAAAAACGTTACCTAAAGGTCACTGTTACGCACAGCAGCAGGTTAATAGTTGGAGTCGTGTTTTCACGCCGGCGTGACAGTGAAGGCATCACGGAGCCGAGGGGGCTGCTACACCAGCTGCTGTACCGCAACTTTCCACCACGACTATATGGCTCATTTCAAAGTGTTGCGAATCACTGATTGGTCTTGGTTTTTAATCAGACACACACACACGCGCGCACACACACACACACACACACACACACTCTGACAGAATGGATAATTAAACCAGAAAAGGAATCACATATGGGCCGTTTCCCCACCGGCTGATCTTCTCCAGGCCGTCACCCCATCAAAAGCGACAGATTCCGACTTTTATCTCCCAGTTTTCCAGCCACGTCTGAAAAGTTCCCGACAGGCGGGAGCGAGGTTGCCCGTTCAAAGTTTGGGCGACAAAGTTCTCGGACGACTATTGACTCTTTTCTTTAAAGAGCCCTCGACTTCCAGGAGCAGGTGCAGCAGCAGGACGGCGGCGGAGCTTCCCGCCGACTGTGGCTTTGTGTCCTAGAGGCTTCGCAGGAACTCTCACTTTTGTCCCGCAATGCAAAGGTGGTCTTGTTTTGTATTTTTTTTGCAGGACCCTCCACATCAGTGGGCTTTTAACGGGGCAGAAGCCTTTTTTTCTGAGTGGATAGAGAGTGGAAGCTACTTCCCCCAACAGGAAGCAAAAAGGGCCTTTATTGTGAGCGGAGTGAAAAAGGGACGAGTCCGGGACAACGGGCCGGTCGGGGCCGGTGGGGGTCGTTAGGGGCGGGTCAGCGGTGGCTGGGGGAGGGGGGTTGGAGCAGGGAGGGGGCGTCAGGGGTCGCCTTCGGGAGCTGCGAGGACGTTCTGTTCAGCACCACGCTCTAATAATAATAATAATAATAATAATAATAATAATAATAAAACTTTATTTGTACAGCGCTAAATCACAACCAAAGGCGTCTCAAAGCGCTTTATACAATCAGAGAGAACCAACCGGGCCCGCGCGCTACATTCATTCATTTTAAAGCTTTACCGGGGAACTTGTTTCATCCGCGTGGCATTCATCCAACTTCACACAATTAATAATATCATCTCTGATTGGTACAAAAGCGAGACGCTTGCAGAAAGTCCTCATTGAAATCCAATTCATTGTAAAAGGTCAGGTTTGGTGAAGGACAGGTTCCAGTTGTCAAGGTCCAGCACACATGATCTCATCGCCTTTAAAGCAGCGCAAACTGTATAAACTATGCAGAATTTTTATTTTCTTGTTGAAAAATAAATAAATAAATGCGGCCTCGTACAGAGAGAGGCCTACTTTTTCTTTCCCCCATTTGAACTTGACACTGCTACTCATTCGCCGAGTTATAAAGTAGTGGCTGTTTTTCTTTCACTTGTACAAATTATTGGAAAAGCCGCGGCGTCTGCACAGAGGAACAATTGCGTCTTTAACGCTCGACGCGCACGCCTATTAACGGGCGGCACAATGGAGTCGAGACCTTGAGTCAAATGAGTTGCCTGGCAGCGCAAATCAGAGCAACGTCGCGTTCATTTGGCCACGCATTCATTTAGAGAATGGAAGACGAGCCCATTACGGAGACGCGGCTCGGCGCTCTTTGTGCAGGGCTGCAGTCAAAAGAGCGGTAAACATCATCCAAGGTTAAGTTGGGGAGCAGGTTACGGCATCGTGTCTCCGTCGCAGGCGAAACGGAAAAACCTTCAGTTTTGAGTCTTTGGCGCCAAGGAAGAACGAGGAGAATGGCGCAAAAGTTCCATTTTTTTTATCTGTTTGTCAAAAGGATCAAGGTTGTTTACGTTTGAGTAGAGGGTGGAGAGTGTAAATGAGCCAACCGCCTCTACCCAGAATTATCATTTTAAGTGGTGTAGTGTATACAGGCAGTGCCGACAGCACAACAACCCAAAGCGAGGCATCTGTTTATTCATCAAGACAAACTGTTTGCGTTGCCCGACGCAGCCTGCAACGTTTAGAGGGAAATTGAAAGACGGAAAACCAAAACTGAAAATTGAAAGGAAAAAAAAAAAACAAGACCCTTAAGATGCATGGATGCATTTTATACTCATGCCTTCCAAAGAGATAAATCCACTCCGGTGCTGCTGGAACATTCAGACCTGACGAAGTGGTAGCTTTGTTTCCAGATGGGGGGGCGGCGTTTTTAGATCTGATGCGGTAAGAGAAGCAAAATTCATCTCAGAGTAAATAATAAAAAGGTCCCTCTCACAGTAAAAGTAACAGTAATGTTACGAAAAATTCTTAGGCAGCGGTTCTGGTTACAATAATGGTGTGTTTAGTTTCTGCGGAGGACTGAAGTCAATGGAGAAGTGGGACTGTTCAATAAAAACTGAAACGTCTGATAAAGTGTGATGGAGTCGACGGATCGTTACACGGAAAATATAATCAAAAAAGAAAATCAGGAATATGTCACGGTTCAGCGCTGAACTTTGAGTAAAACTCTGACTCCTTGAAACAAAAAACAGCGCAGCGAGAAGTTTGCTGATACCTAGCGGTGAACCCGCAACCGCCGGCCAATTCTACTTCACAAAAGTCCCAAGGCCGTTGTCAAAATACACAAGGAGCCTCCAAAAACAATATTCATTTTAAAGTTGAGTTCTTTTTGTTGTCTTTGTTATTTTTTTTTAAATACCAATAAAGGAAGAAGGTGAGGACAAACTGGAACTGGGGAGGGAAAAAACAAACAAAAATAAAACACACATTTAGAGGCGTAATTTCCCCTCGTTGGTCGGGAGGATTTCTGCCGTCGATACAAGACACAAAGAAATCAGACCGCAGCCACAGTTGGAGTCCGTCGGCCTTTTGTTTGCAACGTTCCGATGAGGGACGCGAGGGTGTGAAGTTTAAGGGCGCAGTTTGCACAGGCATCGATTCCCTCTCAGGTGTTCCTCCTTCCCTGCAAATTGATCTTAAAATCGTTGATAATCACACAGACGGATCTGCATTAGGCACATCACACACGGCGCTGCGCACACGCGCACATGCAAACACGTTAAGGCCCCAAAGCTTGGAGGGCGTTGGCGTTTTTATTTTTTCCATTTTAGGGGTGGGGGGGTGGGGGGTGAGTCTCCAGCCCTCGTGGTCGTCTACTAGGATCCTAATTGAGAAATTAATGCAGAAAAATCAATTGGCCTCAAGTTTGGTGTCCGACAGACTCCGAAAGGCTTGGAGCAAGCCGCGATCCGATCGATGCTCCCCGCACGGACCGCAGCCCCCTCACTCTTTTGTTTATGGAGTTCATAGCTGCAGGATTTTCAACACAGGAATTTCAATGAAACGCCAAAAAAAAACGTACAAATCCATTCACCTACCTTCCCACCCGCCATCTCACTTTGCGCCGACCCGGATCTCTGAGAGAGGAAGTGAAGGGTGCGGAAACAAAGGCAACGCTGGCCGGCAATATTTACACTTCAAAATGACGTAACAATATTTTAACATTCTGCGATCATGGGCAGCTCCGCTGTTTTTGAATCGCAGCATGTTGTGCCTGCAGGACAATGAGCCATCATCATCATCATCATCATCATCATCATCATCATCATCATCATCATCATCAGATCCATGGGAAAGTTACCTTGAATTCCCTTTGACACGGCCGCTTTATCTTCCTCTTCTCCTTCTTCTTCTTCTTCTTCTTCTTCTTCTTCTTCTTCTTCTTCTTCATCTAATTATTATTATTATTATAATTATTATCATTGTCATTATTATGAATATTATTATCACTCGGGATGCACTGATACCAATAGCAGTATCGGGTATTGGTACCGATAACGGTGTTGAGTACTCTACTCATACTAAATATGTGCCAATACCACAACACCGATACCAGGACACCGATACCAGGTGTACATGTCTGTAAATGACAGTTTTGTTCAATTTGTTTGTTTTACTGCAGTGAAACCTGTGAAAGTTGCCCATGTTCTCTAGAAAAATCAAATATCTGTGGAAAAAAAAAATTAAAACTAATTCTATAGTATAGCAAATGGCCTTATTAAGCACTTGGTGTTGGTACTCTTTAATTGTTCTGTAAAAAAAATGGTTTTGTGCATCCCTGATGATGATGATGATGATATTTATTATTATTATTATTATTATTGTTAATAATAATAATAATAATAATAATAATAATAATGATGCTTTATTCTCCAGAGCAAGTGGAGCAGGGCGAGAGTGTTGCACCTGGTCACCGCTGAGGGCAAGAGACAAAAAGAAAAAAAAAAAATTGGCCATGAGAGGAAGAACCGGGAGGAAAAACCGTTTCAGTCGTTTAGCTGTTTCACCTCAGCGTTGTGTATTTTCTTTCCCTGCGCGGCTCCTTTTTCTCTTTCAGGGTCAGAATCTCAACAAGAGAGAAAAATGGACTTTTGGTGGTTCCACCCGAGACACAAGTGCCCTGTTTCTTTCTTTTCCTTTTTATTTCCAGGCTCGTTAGCCACCTTCCAAATTCATCACAAGCGCAGAGATCAGATCACAGTAATATTTGATCAATATTAATAAGGATAGGCAAACTCCTCCAGTAATTACCAGAGTCTCCGCGCTTTGATTTGGACCATTACTAACGCCTCTGCATCTTAGATTGAAAAAAAGTGACCCCCTTTTATTTGGTAACATTAAATCCCGACATGCATCTTCTGAAAGCGCTAATAAGACAAAGATAAGATTTGCATCCCCATACAAGTGTCTTTTTCAATTGATTATGAAGCCGCCATTGATGTGGGAGAAATTGATGTTTTCCTCTGTTCTTAAGGGCGGCTAATAGAAGGGGCGGGCTTCGAGGAGGAGACTTTGCCACTTTGATCTTCAATCAGTAAAATATGCCACTTCTTTGTCGGACTATATTTGGTAAATAACAGGGACGGTCCAAATGGAGAGACAGAGAGGGGCGGGAGGGGCGGGAGAGGCGGGAGTGGGGGTGCACTGGAGTGATAAATGGCGGGTTTGAAAGTGAGAGAAAGATGCAAGGAATTAATTTTGGGCGGATAAAAAACAGATAAAACTTTAACGTCTCCCTCAACAATCACCAGACAAACACCACCAACACCAAAGCGAGTGCAGCTGGACACTGCAGGATGATGGCAGATGATGGGATATAAGTCTTTTTTCATTTTTGAGCCTGTCACATTTTAGCGCCGCTGCTGCCCCCGGTGTTTGAGTGACGCGCACAGTATCATCAGTCTTATTAGGCTCCACGCAAAAACAACAGGTGGGTGTGAGAGAAGCCCGTCGCTCCTTCCCCTCGTCTTTAGGCTCGGCGAACAGATGCACGAGACGTGTGGCGTGCACGTCCCACTCGTTCCCACCCTGCAGTGATGGTTTCTGTGTGACACTCTGCGGTCACATTCACAGCTTGCGCATAAAATATACGCAACCCAACTGGAGAGGCACCAAGAACACAGACACATCAGAATCGTGTGGTGAGATGCAGTGAACTGGGTTCTGCTCACAATTAAGGGACTCACGTGGACCTCATATAATAAAATAAATAACAGTAACATATAAATGGCTTAGAATTTGAAAGGACTGGCTCAGTCTCTTATTAATAAAATGTTCTCTGCATTGCCGAAGGTCACAAATCAGTGAGTCTGTTTTTTGGTGTGTATATTTAGAAGGATCACTGCATTACCCCTTTTTGGTTCAACTGGAATAGAAAATACAAAAACGTGGAAGAAGCGGGCATGGAAAATGAATGAATGTGTCTTATGTCGAGAAAAAAAATGATATATACACTGAAATCAAGTATTGAAATTTGCATAAAGAGCAGCTCCACCTGCAGGCAGCAGGCCATACTGCACCAGCACATATCTACGGAAGCCCAGAAGGTGGATCTTTCTCAGCGTTCGGTCACATCACTCTGAGCTCACGGCGAGGTCCAGTGGCACATCAGGAAATAGAAATGCTTTCTGACCACTAGGTGTCACTAAACTTTACGTACTGGTCCTTTAAAATCCGAATGTAAACTGGGGTCAGGAACATTGGGGGCGTCCCCATAGCACCGCCTCGCCTCGCCTCGCCACGGTTCGATTGTGTCCCCATTGGTCCCCGGTTCACGAGACTGTGGGCGGAGTCGACGCGGTAAAGCGGGACAATGTTTTCGACGGCATTATTTCTGTGCGATACACGACAGCGCAGCGATGGACAAAGTAGAGGTTGTTTCATACCTGCTGCTCGGTCTGTGGTTGCTTTTCTGTTAAAGAAAGAAGAGTTTTCCTCACTGAAGTCACAGTTGATCATTTATGCAGGCAATATTTATAATTTATTGTTTCGTTTTCTGGGAGAGTAAAGGTGTAGTTCAACCTTTATATTTTCACCAAAAGTAAACACGAGACAGATACAACGGGAAATACCATTTATTTAAAAACAAACAGACAGTAAACACGCCTCCTTATTTGAAATAGCTGCCCTAGCGAGCCATGGACGACTTTATGCCGCGGTGTTCGAGGCTTCCTCGCGGCGAAGAGCCACGTCCTCTCGACGAATCCGTATTTCCTCTCGACTCAAGACTCTCGGATTCCCTAACTTAACGCGCCTCACGCAGGAGCAACTCGGTTTGTTCCGGCGCGCCGCCGTTGCCGCTCGTCGCTTTCGCGAATATGGTTGAACACACTCGCGAACACGGAAGTTCCTTGTCGAAAGAGTTGGCGTCGGTGTCCGCTCCGACAGGGAAAATCGACGAAAACACTGAGCCAATCCAGTGCCCTGCTCGTCGCTACGTCACCACTAAACTCGCCTCGTCTCGCTTGGACCCTGAGCGCTTGAGGTACCAAAACGGCGCCCCCTACAACCGTGTAGCGGCCAGTGGGGCCGCTCTACAACCGTACCGTGGCGAGGCGTGGCGAGGCGAGGCGGTGCTATGGGGACGGCCCCATTGTTATACTAACAACACATACAACACGCTAAATTCAATGAAAGAGTTGAAAAGTATGTTTTTTAAATGATGAACTCTCAATGTTTCCTGCCTCTCGTCTTGAAAAGTAATACTGGCTGGCTCCTGCTGACTGTGAAATGTTAGAATTGCGTTCCTCTTTGCACCTGCGGATGAAAACCCTCTGGATGTGTTCAGGGCTTAATGAGACTGTGAAACACGTCATTATAAAATACACTTAGCACGAAGCTGACAAATCCCTACTGCGCCCACTTCAAACTCCTATTGAGTGACCTGCTTTTCATGTGGATAATTATGTCTTAAATAACATGTAATGCAGAATTTCTGGTTGCGCACTTACCCATTTAAGTCCTATATTAAGATAAAAACCAAGATTAAAGCACACATTGCTCATTTCACACTTAAAGTTTTCCTCCAGGTCGAGTTTAAAGGCCAGAAAACATGTGTGGGAGTTATGAATGGGACTTTTTCTTGACGTGCCATAAGCAGATGAACTTGACAAATGGGAACACAAAGGAATCCGAGTTGATCTTATATTTGCATCCATGCGTGCCAGAGATATAAAAAGAAATAAAGATGCCCTGAATTGAAGTCAAAGTAGGATATAAAAAGAAATAAACGAGCAACATAAATAAGAGGGTGGGAGGGAGAGAAAAAACAAAGGCTTGAGTAGGATGCTGCAGCCTTTTTTTCTCTCTCCTCTTTCTTTTTGAATCACGGCTGAGCTTAAAGGGACATGAGACAGGAGGCGGGAGCCGTGATGGTGAACTGGATAGACAGAGCCGGGTGGGAGTCGGCTCAGGGGGGGGGGAGGCTGCAGGCAGCCGAGAGGGTGGCGTGAAGGATTCACGGGCCGCGATCGGCAGCAGCAGCAGTAACACTCGATAAAAGCCCAACGGACACCAGGGAGCTAATATGCCTTCCACTCATACACACTTATTTACTACTGTTTACAACCTTTAAGGAACAGAGAGAGAAAGAGGGGGAGAGAAAGAGTGAGAGAAAGATAGAGCAAAAAAACTAAAAGTAATGTGAAGCCGTTTGATATCGACTAACAAACCAAATATCAGTCCTTAAAGGAAAATACTGTGTTTTATTGTGATTGTTGCGGGCAAAAATCCTTGATTTTACTGTTGGTCAAGAAAAAAAAACATGTAAAGGGATATGCAGGCTGATTATGATGTTGGGGGCATTTGCTAATATTGCGAAAACATATATTTATGCAACTATTGCAGGTCCATACAAAAACTGAATTCAGACAAAAAAGAAAATAATTGGTTTTCCCAAAAAGGAACTTATATTTCTGGTCTTTGAAATGACTGCATTTTTTCTGAAGTGAGAGAGAAGCCGGAACTTTTTGGCCCGCTTGTTATCGGTGATTGTACACTTCCTCATTTCCTTTCACGTTTGCTGTATTTTGTGGTCCAGGAAGTAAAGACCAGCCGTTAAAGTGAGTTTAGAACACAGTTGTTGTTCGACGAAATACTTCAAAATTCACAAACGTTACATTTGACAACCGTCTGTGGTCAAAGCCGCGAGTGTGGATTCTAAAGATCAGCGCCCGTAAGTTTCCAATGAACCTCCATTATGGTGCCTTCATTACAATAATTTCACAACTTTTAAGAAAACGAATTTAGCGTATACGCTGTCAGTAGCATGAATTATCTTCCAAAAGCAGCGCTGGCTTGACCTCAGCGCCCAGTAATTGCATTTTGATATTGATTTATTTTATTTTATCACATTTTTGGACCGTCCATGAATATGGATCGAAAGACAAACAACGAAGATTGAAGGGCATCGTCTCTCCTTCTTCTTTTTCCGAGGCGAAAAAAATGCGCCGCCCTCCTTACAAAAAACCCTGACTTCATCCCCTCCCCTGAAGTGAGAGGATGCGAGGTTGAGGAGGTGGCGAGGAGCGGCGGCGGCTGAGGAGCCCCGTGGAGGACTGAGGGCTTCGTGTAGTGGTTACCGGCTCACTGAAGCCTCCGACCCAGCCTGACCAGCAGCCTCTCAAAAGTAACTCAAGCCAAAAGTGAACATAAGAGACTCTTTCTTCCAGCCCTGTTAGAGGTCGCATCCATAAAAAGCTCCGCTGCTTCACTTCAGCCCAGAGATGGCTCCAGAATAAGACTATTAAAAGCCTCTCGGAAAGAAAATAACATCCGCACACAGCCAGTCCCCAGAAATATTCCGTATTTACAGTAACGAGGCTTTTGCAATATGCTTCTTCAGCGCCTTCGCGCTCCGTCCGCTTCCATTTCCTGAGGTTGCTCGCACCCAAACGGCGGCCGGAGAGTCAAAAGAGGCGAAAAGACAATACAGGCGATGAATCGGAGGAAAAAGTTTTGCCAATGAAAATTTCAGAGGTGC
>CM020503.1:19385000-19412500 GCA_009823395.1 Thamnaconus septentrionalis | reverse complement strand
CGTGCGTGCACGTGTGTGTGTGTGTGTACGTGTGAGATTCTTTTTTTTTTTTTTCCTTTCTGTCTTTTAATAAGGGGGGGTCCACGATTGCGTGAAGTTACCTCATGCTAGCTCCTTTCATTCTCCACTTGGGAACTGCTGGGCTTGCTTTGCGATCCCAGCAGGCAAGTTATCCACCCAGAGATGTGTGAAATAATATAAAATGAGGCACAAAAAGGAAAAAAAAAAAAAAAGCAGCAGCAGCAGCAGCTAACGGGTCACACAGTCCAGTAACAGCCTGTAACTCAGTGGAACAAACAGCGCGCTTACCCGCGTCTTTGATTCGGCACAGGAGCCGCCGCTGACGTGGACACGGGCAGCCAATTTCGCACCGAAGACAAAAAGTCGGAAGCACTTTGGTTCATCCTGGTTCTTCTGGAACGCCGCCAGGGCCTGTTGAAAACAAGACAGACGTCTCATCAGCTGCCTTTCCAGAGGAGGAACGTCAACACTTCAACTTTTGGCCACGAAATGACTCATTAAATCCCCAAATTCTTACGACTTAAAGGGCCGGCGTGAAAGAACCAGTGACCCCTAATGGTCAGGAAGTGGATTGCAATCACTTTCTGTTGATTTCTCACCTGTTCGGAGAGGTGTGTTCACACCAATCGCATACAAATGCCGCAGTGCTACAAAGCCAATGTCATCTCAGGCTGTGATGCATCGCACGGCTTCATCGTGCCATCGCTTCAAGTTGAGAAAAACTTTTTGCGGGCAACGTCATGTGACCTGAAATTCCATCCAAATAGGATCCAGTCACATCACGCTAGTCGTGCTTGGTTTGAGGCTTCAGGGTGGGGGACGTGTCTGGACCACAAACACTTGATTGATTTATTGATTAATTGATCGATTGACTGTGAACAGAGCAGATCCTGTGGAAACACACTGAGACAATGTAGCTGCCGCCTCCACCGTCCAGATCCAAACACCTCTTAATGCTTGGCTTGAAAAAACAGAGCAGTTGAAAAAACACATTCATATGTATTTTTTTTTTTTTTTTTTAATTCAATTTCACGTTAAACGCTCCAACACTGGGCCTCTGAGAAGGTCGGGCGCTGTGCATGCGTGTGGACGGCGAGGCTCAGGTGCAGAGCCGAGGATGCTGGGAAACCTGGAGCTGTGAGCAGTTTGTCTTTGTTTTCGCTGCCTGGATATCGAACCTTCAAACGCTCCCAATTTTTGCCACTCTGCCTTGTTTTGTCTAGATTTTCTTCAAGCGCAGTGTCATCGGAGAGTAAACTATGTGTGTGTGCTTTCCGTCCTTTGTATTTTTTTCTCTCTCTCCCCCACTTTCTCTCTCTCTCTCTCTCCATCACTTGCTGGATGCATGCTGGAGTGTGCATGTGTGTGCGTGTGTGTGTGTTTGCAACAAACGTGCACAGGCTTTGTTTTTCTTTTGAACATGGCTTTGATGTTGCTGCTTATTTATTTATTTGGCTGCCTGCGAACGGCCCTTCTCTCTCTCTCTCTCTCTCTCTCTCTCTCTCTCTCTCTCTCTCTCTCTCTCTCTCTCTCTCTCTCTCTCTGCAGCGGATTGGCCGCCGTGCGTTGCTCTGAGTGCCGTCCATCAGCGAGGAGCCGCTGTGACGTCTGAACCGCTGACCCCCGGCTCCCTGTAGCACATCGGCTCCGAGCTGAAGCGGCGCGCGGGGAGGAGGCGGAGGCAGAGGAGGAGGAGGAAGAGGAGGAGGGGAGTTTTTATTTCATTTTATTTTATTTTATTTGTTGTTGTTGTTTTTCAAGGAGACGTAGCGCTAACCAGGAGGCCCTCTGCCTCATCGCCGCCCTGCCTGGCTGGGAATCGCTGTGCGTCACATGTAAAACAACGATTTCATGTGTGTCCAGGAGCAACGGCTTCACTTCGGTTTTTCTCCTCGTCGATAACGAGGCCTTTTCTCTCCCTTCATCCTCCCATCCCGGTCGGCTCCGTTCCGTCGGCGGATATCAACACGGGGATCTGATGGTTTGGACCAAACCTCTGAGCAGCTTCTGGTTTTGTTTTTTGTTTTTTACAGCGGAGGAAAAAAGCAGCTGGCCATCATTTTGAGGCTGCTGTCGCAGGTGGCGACGGCGTCTGATGGAGTTTGACCTCACACACCGCAGCTCCTCAAAGACCACTGCAGCCTGGCTGACAGCACTGAGGGAAGAGATGACTTTTTTTTTTCCTCGTTGAACTTGAAAAGGGAAGTGCGCAGTGAAGATTGTGTGGACCAAACAGAGAGACGAGGGAACCAGAAACAAGAATAAGAATGATAAATAAACACATAAGAGCCAAACCTTTAGGCTGGAGACAAACTCATCTGTGACCAGTGCTGGATTTCCCAGCTGTCTTTACTGGTGGTTGACCCTCATTCATCAGACCTTGTGAAACCTGCTGCAGACCAAAACGCCAACACTCCCCTATAGGGGGCGCACTCCCGTTGTCCCCGTCTATTTTTACATTCTGGTAAAACTGAACAGAATCGCTGTCGACCTTCTAAAGGTCCGACCAGTGAGGCAAATTTTCATTCCTCGTGCGGTCATGTCGGTGCTTTTCTAGGAATTCTGGGCCCTGTGACTGACACTGGGTTTACCCCCCGTCCTCCCCACGCACAGTGCATACCATGTAATAACAGTTTCCTCCGGGGCCCCCGTGGCTGCTGGGCCTATGGAATCATTGTATCACTTAATGCCTTAATGGCATCGTTCACCAACACTTAGTGAACAAGTGGCTCAACGCTCCTCAGCCGCAGGGACTCAAGGCCACAGGACAGAAGAGCAGCTGAAGCCGGCTTGCTTTAGAAAAAAAAAACAAAAAAACCTCTCCGTCTCATTTTTTTTTTTTTTAATTCCTGACAAGGAGGAGAAAAAAAACAAAAACAATGGAGGAGCATTGAAAAGCTGTACTTTTCAGTATGAGCAAGCTGAGCATTGAAAGGTGTCCAGTCAGTGCGACCGACCCTCTGACCGACCGACCAACCAACCCACCGACCGATCCACTTACCGACCACCCGACCCACTGACCAAACAACTCACCCACTGATCCAGCAACCCCCAGACTCACCGACCGACCAACCAACCAATCCACCAACCAAGCTCACGGTCACAGATGTCTCTGTAATCTGTGACCGTGAGCTCGCTGCAACCACAGGTTACAGAGACATTCAATGGGCGCAAACAGCCAGTTTATGAGGCAGTGAGAGCTGCACTTCATCCATCGGGTTTGTCCTTTTCATTGACCGCAATGGCCTTTTTTCTTTTACTCCTGCACTGCCAGCGTGTTATATTCAAGGGTAAAGATTTATTCTGCGCAGCAGTGTGTGTGTGTGTGTGTGTGTGTGTGTGTGTGTGTGTGTGTATTTAAAGTCATAAAAAACGTAAGAAACTGCGCTTTATCGCGGCGAGATCAAAAAACTTTATGACAAATCACAAAAAATCAGAGGAAAGTCAAGATAAATTCAGCGTTTTTATCCTCCAGTTTGACTCAGTTGGCAGTGGTTTGTTTTGTTGTTGTTTTTTCCGCTCCCCCCTCTCTGATGCCGACTGCGCACCAGACAATTATCAAGTCCTGAACAGTTTTAAAGATATGGGACAAAGCTGTCCGGAGGATGAGTGGAGGTTCCACCTACACCTCCAGAACAAACGTGACCTGCCTGAAGTCGCAGTTGTCCGCCACGCTGCAGGCAGCCTGATGTGGGATTGTAGATATCAAACATGTTTGATATCTGTGTTTTGTGATCTGGGAGGCTCCGACTTGATCGGGAGCGGCGAAATATTCACACCGACGCCGAAACACCGGAGGAGCACAAGGACAAATAAGCAGCCGATTCAGTCCAGTCAAACATTTGATCAGGGAGAAAAAGAGAGACTATAATAAACAATAATGGCCAAAAAAAGCTGGAAAAAAGTGTGTGAAGTTGGGAGCGCATTTTGTTTGAAACAGCTGAACTGAACCGAAAGCAGAAGTCACAGTGGAGAATTCTGTTGAATTTTAACTTTTTTCATTGTTTTTTTTGAAAGGATATTTTTCAGCTTGTAATGTGGTGGTAATGTGGGCGCTGCATTTTCAACTCATCCGTGTGTAAGTGTCGGAGATAAAAAGGTCCCGGAAGGGGTTCACCTTTCAGGACCTTATGTTCTAGCGCTGCTGACATCGGCTTCAGCTTGAGAATTAGCAAAATAGTGAAACAAGATTCTGGCGGTCAACAAATAAAAGTTGGTTCTCAAGAGTTGGTGGGACAAGAAAGAAAAAAACCAAAAAAATACCGACATCGACTGTTGAAATGATCAACTTTTCATCGGCAGCGAACCATCGTCACAACCAGCTGGACGCTGAATATTGATCCCGTCACGCAAACTTTGGTTGGTCTCCATCCTGCTGTCCATGTTGGGTCATGTGACCTCGTTGTGAGCTTGACAGAGACACGACTCGCCCTGAACTTCCAGGGCTACGCAGCCAAACAACCAGCGGCCTTTAATTGGATATTAAGTGTTATTAATCACAAAAATCACGCTGCCGTGTTTACCGCTGGAGACACATTCTCACACTCACACAGCGGTGACACCGCCCCGATCTCATTGCGTGTAACCTGCAGCTGTAACTGAAGAAGGATGATTGCTGTCGCGGCTGTCATAGGGCCAAGTGCCCACAGGAAAAAAGAAAGAAGAGGGGGGGGGGAAAGTGGTTTGACCAGTCGAGTCGTGTTTACCTCCAACTTCAGTGCGGAGGCTCACGTGGCAGCCGGCTGCTGGCTTCAACACAAACACGGAGCTGTTCCCGTCCTACGGTTATCTCTATAAACACAGCGGCTGCGGTCTGAAGGAGCGTCGCTGCGTGTGTTGATTGGCCTTCCTTCAGCTTCACGCCTCCCTTCTCTTTTTTTCCGTTATTTCACAACAACAAACGCGCCACCGCAGGAGGAATGTTGCGTCGTTTAAAAGGGCCGGCGACTGCCGCAACATTTGAAGAGACGAGTTGGAAGGAAATGGAAGTGAAACAACTCGGTGGTGCAGCGATCAACACTGGCGAACTCGCAAGCAGGAAGGTTGCTGGTTCCATTCCCAGGACTGACCGCGAGTCTGCCTGGGTTCACTCCAGGTTCCCTGGCTCCTCCCACAGCCCTGCCACGTGCACTGACATTCTGGCTGACTGGTAACTCCAAATGGTCTGCAGGTGCGAGTGCGGTCGCTCACTGTTGTTGTTGGTGCTGACCTACGTGGTGAACTGGTGACTTGTGATGTAACCTGACCCGGAGACAACTGGGAAGGACTGCGGCACCTTCCTGACACACTGACTGCAGGAGAAGCAGCGATATTGGATGGGTGTTCTGTTTTACATACACACACCGCATACGTTATCCAAAATAATGTATACACACGTCAGGAAAAGATAAACTTGTGTTACGTTATCACAAATTGTCAGACGCGTAGGAGGTTCTGAAGCAAACCTCCATTGTCTTTGGACTTCAACAAGATTCTCAAATTTGAAGTACCACTTTAAAACATCGTACAACTGTGCACAGTGTTATTGTGATTTTATCAAACTTCGAAAGAGGTATCTATACACATAGAGGTACTTGTACAAATGAAATATTTACCAAAGGTTTTCTTTTCCTGAAGTGTGTATACATTATTTTGGCTGACACTTTCTATCTATCTATCTATGTAATAATATACATATACAGTATATACATATATATATGCACAGATGAAATTATATATTATATAATATTACTTTTTGCAATTCGTTGCAAAAAAACAAACAAAAACAAAAATACGCACTGGTGCTTTAGCTGCAATGCAAAAAGTCTGCAGAGTGCTGGTGCTTGACGTTGTTCAGAATGTGTTTGGCCGAGTTCTCTGGAGGTTCTTCCCTCCGAGGGTCAGTGTGTGAATTCAGCATTCTGATCCCGGAGTGTAATCGAGCTTCTCCTTGTCTGCAGAACCGCTGAGCGACTCCAACGCCATCCATCACCGTCCGGACGTGGAACACGCGGCTCGAGCCGGAGCTGCTTCTCTGATGGAGAAATAAAAAGGCCAGAAATGCGGCGGCTTGACGCGCAGGTGTTTGAGGCTAGTTGATGATTTTCTGATCTCATCAATGCAACATAAATTCAGCTCTCACTCAAAGGAGCGCTTGTTTTTTTTTCAATTGGCTTGGCCTGGAGTTTAAAGAGCTCTGCGCTACGGACGGCAGATTCACACTGCTGAAAAGATTTACACGTCTCTGGGTGAAGGGAAAAAAATAATAATAATAACAACGCAAAATCAGATAATTTGAAGCAGCACTGTCCCACCAATGATCCTCGCTCGGGTCAACCTTTGTGCTTGGCTTTAACGAGAGCACCAACGGAATAATTAATATGTTTTGACCCGCCTCCCACACTGGTCAAATGGAGGCCCACAGGCCAAAAGTGTTGTTGGCCTGTTTAGCATAAAACGAGTGCATTAATACCTGGAGACACAATTATTTTGCAAAAACAGTTGTGGTCAGGTTACAGTGCGCCGCTGACTTTGTGGAGCTCGACGCTGGAGGTAATATCACGTCCGGTGCAAATTTACAGAGAAACGAGCCGTGAACCGGATTTCTTGAAATGGTGGTTTTTGATTTACAGCATTTTTAAAATCATCTTTGACACGAAACACAAAACATGTTAGCAATGGTGGTTTTGTGATGCACATCCATTCATCAGCTGTTTAAGTTTTAGCCTGGAATGTTCATGTGAAAAAAGAAATTCAATCCAAGAAATTTGTTGTTTAGATTATCTCAATGATTGTATGATATTATCCAGATAAAAGTGGTTCTTCTACTCTTTTGTTGTTGAAGGAATTAAATTCCTCCTCTGTTAGCTCAGAAGTCTTGCGTCCTCATGTCATGGCTCTGACTGCCGAGCTGGTTTTCCACGTCTGCTTCCCAACGGGCAACACCCCCCCTCCCCACCCATAATCCCTCGGCTGACTCCTGCTGCGTCCTCCCACCTGATCGGAATTTCTGCCACGGCCCCCTCGGATTGGACGGATTCTGATATATTTTATTTAAGTGCTTTTGTAAGGCCTAATATTCAGCAGCTGTGATCTATGGCTGAATTACAATTTTCAGGGTCAAGGAGGAACTTGGCTGCGGTGAAGGGAGTTGGTGTGTGTGTGTGTGTGTGTGTGTGTGTGTGTGTGTGTGTGTGTGTGTGTGTGTGTGTGTGTGTGTGTTTCGGTGATGGAAAGACAAGGTGAGGGAAAACTAGAGAGTGTAGGGGAAGGAAGAAGCTCACATTGTCTTTAAAAATGAATGAGAAAATGGGTAATCCCAGAGTCGCAGCATGAAAAGAGGCAGAATCAATACGGCCCTTCGGTTCAGCGGCGCCCTCACAAGTCCTTGAGATGAACAAAAGAAAAAAACTTGTGCATTTTGTTGCCGCGGTCGTACATCTCAATGGAGCACGAATGTGTGTGTGTGTGAGTGTGAGTGTGTGTTTTTCCCCAGCCCCTGTCAGGTTGTGTTTGCGCGACTATTGCGTCCTGTACACAAAGTGTCTGAGGGTAATTTGGCGTGGTTGGTGGCTCCGAGCTAATGTAAACTATTTGTATATGCACGGGGCGCTGGCTCAGCTTACAGCTGAGCTCATAAACAATCAAACGCCACTCGAAGATCCGTCCACGAAAGGAAAAAAGCAACAACAATCCCGCAGCATTTCTAAAGCTTTTAGCTCCCAGATGGACTTTTTTTTTTACGCAGCTCGTACTCACTTTATCTCAGGGGAACTTCCGGTGACTTTTTCCTCACGGTGGCAGAAGCATCATCCAGTCGTCCAGCTCCTCCTCTTGGCCCTAATGTGAATATTCTTGTGCTGTGGGATGAGCCTGGACCCGAACCTGGACAGAAGCTACACTGGCACAGGGGGGAGAAGGTGCAAAATTCCAAGCAGGAAGTCATGAAGGTTCAGGAATCAAACCTGCTGCGACTGTCCTGCTGCTTTGAGGCAACAGCATTACAAGGAAGTGGAAAAAAAATGGACAGAATGCGTCCCTCTTCAAGTCAAGGGCTCACTGTGTGTTTATACTACTCATGCGGAGTCACACAAGTGTCTGCAAGACTCCACGACAACATTCTGACAAACAGCAGTTATTTGCCAGGAGTCCCAGTAAACTTCAGTAGAAGCCTCCCTCTCTCTTTCTCTCTCTCTCTCTCTGGGATCTCTCCATCAGGCCTTCCATCCACTGCTTTAGAACAGCACCGGTTCGCCGGAGCTTTTTAAGATGTGAATCTGAACCCACGCTGAGGCTGAGTCGTGGTCACCAGGGTCAAGGAGACCCGTAGAGACGACTGCAGTGGACGTTCTGATTGTAAATTTGCCCGTTTTGAGACAGATTGGGTTATCTTGTTTTTCAGACACCCAGATGAGACCTGGAAGGTGTTTTGCCTTTGATTTTTTTGGGGGTTTTTGTGTTTTGTTTTTCACACTGAATTCAGCAGGTACAAAAGGTTCCCACTGGTTTGGATCCTCAGCTCGGATCAGCGAATGTCTCCAGCGACGGTGAGGTTGGGTGAGCAAATGGCTACTATTTCAATTTTGAGCCACGTGTTTCGTTGCACCGGGCCACACTATTTTCATCGACGTGCAGGTTGTGCAACCTTTTGAACCTCCCGATTCAACCGACCCCCCACCCAGGAATCCAATTCCATTTCCAGGCCCTGCGTGGTGGAAACTGGCCGGCGAGCGGCGGCGTGGAGGCCCTCTGATGAATATTTAATTGCCACCAAGCATCAGAGGCGGACCATTTGTATTTCATATTCTTTCTTTTGCCTCCTTCAAGGCTGAGGAGGGTGTGAGGGTGGAGGTGGGCGGTGCAAGAAACGCACTGCTGGGGTTACATGAGGGGGATGGCCCTTTATTTTATTTCCAGACTAAACATGTCTGTCTCTCATCCGTCCCAGGATCCATCTGCAGGTCCGGGAGGTGAAGACGCTTCAAAGAGAACAAACCTTCTGCACCTCCTTCACATCTACCTTCCTATCCATCCATCCAACCATCCATCCTTCCATCCATCCCCCTCTCCACCACACTCCACCACGCTGTCATGCTAAGCGGTATGCACCTCCCCCAGCCCCCACCCCCTCCCCACCCTCCCCTGGTTGATTAGCGAGCTCTTCAGTAGGCTGTCATGGCGGATGTGCTCCATCAAAGCTGATCGACTCCTCGTTTTCTCCCAGAAAGGTGTCGCGGTTTATCAGCGCGGGCTCAGATCTCCTGCTCGCGGGAGGGGCGTGACTGGCAGGCCGCCGTTTGAAGGCAGCGAATCCACCGCCGATGCCTCCCAGTTGGAAATTTAGAATCGTGTCTGCTTAGACGTCATATGCAAAGTAAATTACTGTACGGAGGGGGGGAGGTGGGGGACAAGTGGGGGAGTCGGAACCGAAGCCTTCTCCATCTCTGAGGGTCCAGGACACTCAGACTGTCCTCCTGCCATGAAGCCCCGCCTCCCAAAAAAGACAGTTTAGGAGTCCGACGTTTGACGTAAAACACAACCTTTCAAACTTGCAACGTCCACTTTGATTTAGCCGCGGCGAAACGCGGCGAGGACGCCGACTGAACGGGGCCAGCGATGCCGAGGCGAGATGAATGGATGGAAGCGGCGGCGGCGCCTCGTTATCATGCAAATGATGATCGCTGGTTACAACTGTACGTCTTTGTAGTGGTAAAGTGTTAATTTCAGTTCAAAGGCTGTGGCACTGTTCTGCAGGGACACAGGAGGGGAGGGAGGGTGAGGTAAGAATGGGGGGAGGGGAGGGAGACGGGGCTTCGGCTTGGCTCCGACCCTCCTGGGCTCTCTTTTTGGTTTTCATGTGTCAGAAAAACCGAAAAAGTGCGTCAACATGGACGTTTCCTTAAAATGGGAAAAGGAGGCAAAACATTGGAGGGTTTCGGAAGTCGGTCGCAGGGATTCAGTTGTTTTAAACATCCCATATTTATATTCTACTTCTATATTTCAGTGAATAAATCCAGGTCAAGGGGAGAAAAACATATAGCATAATTAGCCCTCTATTTGCAGCATTCTGCTAAAAAGCTGGTTTACGGCATCCAGCTTTTTTGGTCCTTCCCAATGTTTTGAAGCTCAATATAAGCCAAGGCCCACAATGCATTTGACACCAGCCAGTGGAGACAGCAGAAGAAGGGGCAGCCCACAATTTTAACAGCGTTGGATTTATATATTTGTTTTAACCAGACTAAGGCTGTTCCTCCCTTTGACGTTTTCGGTGGACGGTAGGAAAACCCATGTCTGAAGAACCGAAGTTATAATGAACACAATTTATCTATAACCATATTGTGTACCAAAAAAAGCTTTTAGGTGCTTTTGAGGCGTAAATGCCGTGGTAAAAACCAGTATCATTTATCGGAATAAAGCCCACGTTCAAAATTCCGACATTCCCAGTGATGTAAATTCCTGCCAGCAGGGCGTCAAGTTCCAGCTGTGGGGTTTCCCGGTCCCATCTTGACAAGCTGACAAAACAGTCACAGGTTGACAAACGTTGCATGACTAAAAGACTCTATTGAGAAAAGTTTGTGTGACGTAGGCAGAGACGAGCTTTGGGCGGCCCAGTGGCAGGTCCTGGTCAGCAGCTGGGTGGCAGGTCCTGGTCCGGCGGCCGAGTGGCAGGTCCTGGTCGGCGGCTGGGTGGTAGGTCCTGGTTGGCAGCCCGGTGGCAGGTCCTGGTCAGCAGCTGGGTGGCAGGTCCTGGTCGCCAGCCCGGTGGCAGGTCCTGGTCAGCAGCTGGGTGGCAGGTCCTGGTCCGGCGGCCCAGTGGCAGGTCCTGGTCGGCAGGTCCTGGTCGGAGAGGAAACACGACGAGGCGACTGGACGGACGGAAGGCGAAGCACACAAGCTGCCGTTTGTGCACGGAGGCAATTCTTACAGCACATGTGCATCATCACAACTGAACTGAGGGACACATCCTGCACACACACACACACACACACACGCACACACACATTGAGGCACTGTGTGTGTATGAGGTCCCAGTGACTTTCTTAGATAACGGGGGACATTGTCATCTCTTTGTGGCTGCAAATGCCATTAAACGTGTTAGACGGCGGCGGCGACGGGTCGAGACAACAGACAGATAAAGGGCCGAGCGAGCAAGAGAGAAAGAGAGAGAGTAAAAGCCGTTCTGGGCGGACGGGTGGCGTGTACAAACAGGGAACATGGCTCTTCTTCTGCTGGCCGCACACTAGATTGTGTGTTTGTCTTTTCATCTGATTGTGGGGTTGGGGGGTGTTGGGTGGTGGCGGCGGGAGGGGCCGCGGCCATTCGGCACGCATGCGAGCGCGCTGGCATCGTCATTGTGGGTCCCAGACAATAGCACTGTGGGTTCCTCTTGTTGTCGCAACGCATCTTTTTAATGTGCGGGTGGCGGGGTGGTGTGGGGGTGGAGGGGTTAGCGGTGGTGGCAGCGATCGCAGCCACTCCTGGAGATGAAGCACTCGCACCCTCGGCCCCCCTCTCACCCCACACCACAGGGCCCGTTCATCCCATCCAAGGCTCCGCCCCTCCGGGCGCGCGTCACAATCGGAGCCGTCGTCTTCAATGGTTTGACAAACACTCGCAGCAAGTCGCCGAGGTTCCCGGCCGGGACGTCGTCTTCTGTCTGTCTGTCTGTTTGAAAGAAGGATAGAGGAGGAGTGGGAAGAGGTGGTGGAGGAGGAGGAGGAGGAGGAGGAGGAGGAGGAGGAGGAGGAGGAGGAGGAGGAGTGGAGGAAGGGCTGAGTCAGACTCGGGGAGTTGAGAGCCGAGCAGCAGCTCGACTGAAGGGAGGCGTCGTCTCGGGGAAAACGTCTTCGATCTCGTGTCTTTACAGGAAGTGCAGCCGCTCTGGCAGGAAATCCGCTAACCCAAAGAGGGTGGAGCCGAGGCCCTGCCAAGGGGGCGTGGCTTCAAAATCACTTTTCAAACATCAAATAATTAACCCCCCCTTTCCCCCCGGTTCGGTGTGGGAGACGCAGCGGCGGCCCCAACTGAAGGAGGGTTCACACCCCCGGAAATTAAATATTAAAAGGTGTCTGTACCTGCGCCCCCCCGCTCCCTCGCTCCCCCCTCCTCCTCACCCCCCCACCCCAGAATAACACATCACCAATTTCCTGACAAGTTTTCATCCTCAGGAGTTCGGCAGGCGAGACGGAAACCAAGTCAGCGGCCGTTAGGCGGGGGGGCAGGGCAGGGGGGTGGGGTGGGGAGGAGGGGGCACGAGGGGCACGAGGAATAATCGTTCGTATTCCGACGACACCTGCCGCTCAGAGGGAGGAAAAAGAATCAGAGGGGGGCTGGGGGGGAGGGAGGGGAATAAAACCCCAAAGGGGGGCTTGGGAGGGGGTGGGGGGGAGTGGTAAAAAAAAAGGAGGAGGAGTGTATTCGGGGGGAGGCAGACGTGTGCGACGGTATCAAATCATGACGCTGCTCCGGTTTAAATAATAAAACGGGACGGAGGCTCCAAACAAATGGTTGTCACCCAGCGCCCCCCCCTCCCCTCCCTCTCCTCCCCTCCCTCCCCCTCCCGCCATTTAGAAAAAAAAAAAACTTGTTTTAATGCCATCTCCTAATGAACGTAATCGCCCGCCGCTAATAATGAAAATAAAATAAAAACATCTAACAAACGCGGAGCGCCCCCCCACCCTCCGCTCCCCCATTCCTCCCCCTACCACCACCACCACCACAGCCACCCCCCCCTCTCCTCCCCCTCCCCCCACCATCCCCACCCCGAGTTGTCGCCGGCGCTCAATTATTTCCTTGTCAAGTGGGTCTGTTTTTAATGAGGCCCTGTGGGACTGACGTCTGTCAGTCAGCCCTGACTTTTTGACACCATTACAACTTCAAATAGAAGCCGCCGCCACGCTGCCTTCCACCGCTCGCTCTCTCGCTAGATAGCGCGCCGCTCATCTGACAGGCTGGGGAGGGAGGGGAGGGGTTGGGAGGAGGAAAAGGTGGCAGCAGAGGTAGAGGATGGGAGGAGGGGGGGGCAAGAGGGATGAGGAGGGAGAGAAGAGAGGGATGGAAAGAAAGGAAGGGAGAGGAAGAGAGCAGCGCTGGTGCGCGCGCACGCACACGCACGCACACACACACACATACACACACACACGGGCGGCAGCTACACTGGGTGAAAACACAATCACGGAGGGTCATTACCAGATGAGGTGTGTCAAGCTGCCACACATTTCAAACCTGCCCCACCCACCCAAACCCTCCCTCCCTTCCTTTCTTTCCTTTCCTTCTCCGCTTCCTTCCTCCCTCCCTCCCTCCCTCCCTCCCCACTATGTCCCCATGCCTTCACTCTAATGATAAGCCCTGGTGGGCCGGCCCTCCGCGTGGGACGGTCAGAGGCGCCATTTTGTCGGCCATTAATTCGAGGCTTTGAAGCAGACGGCGGCGCAGCGGCTGGCGAGAGGGCCCTGCTGCTGCTGCTGCTGCTGCTGCTGCTGCTGCTGCTGCTGCTGCTGCTGGACGTGGTGGTGGGGGTGTTGTGGGTGGCGAAATGGGGGAGGAAGGGTGAGGAACGGAACGAGGGAGGGCTTACCGACTTAAGATGCTGGCAACTTTAAAAAAAAAAAAAAAAAAGGGGGGGGGGGGGGGGTTGGGACGTGGCTCTGAAACAGAATAGCAAATGTTCTCGCCGGGAACCACCACCGCGACCACAGGAGACACAGCGCACTCCACAGCTCCCGCCCCTGTGTGTATTCCTGTGTGAGAGTGTATGTGTGTGAGAGAGAGTGTTTGTGTCAGTCCGTGTGTGTGTGTGTGGTGCATGCACTTCATTTATTTTTACTTTGGAAATCTTTCCAGAAATGCTCTTAAATGTAGCCTTTTTTAATTCAAACTGTCTCTTTTAAACACACACACACACACACACACACACACACGCATTCTCGTCTTTGTGATATTCTTGTACGATAACACAGATACGCACACGCGCACATTCGGGACCCTTCAGTCACTGTTGAGAAAAAAAGACAGAAAGAAGCAAGAAATGGGCTAAAAAAGCAAATCTTTACAACTAAAATGAATTCCATCAATTTATGAGAACAGGAGGAAGAAAAAACAACAAGACAGATTAAAGACATTTCAGTTGGTCCTGGTGTTTGAACTGGAGTCCAATCTTAAGACATATACACGCACAAAAAAGAACAGCGAAACATCTCGTTCATGTCGGTGCTGAAACCTTTAAACTGCATCAAATAAACACGGCTACAAACACAGAGACTTGAAGTGAGAAGTTATAAGCACTCACAAATAAATAGCAACACAGTCGACGCCATTGACAGCAACATGCTACACATGATGTAGATTTTAATATTAGTACTTTAAAACTCATGTCTCTCTCTATACATAACTTTTATTCATTTATTTATTTTTTACAATGATAGTGTTTAGAAACAAAGAAAAACTGAGGAATGGGTTGTGTAAATCTGTAACAGCGGGCATTTGTCACTGTGAGGAAAAGTTACAATGAGCTGTCTGTGGTATCTGCGGCTAAACCATCTCTTCTGGGTGCAGCCAATCAGAGCGCAGGAACTTGGGAAGAAATGCTGAGCTGGTCTGGCTGACGGCAGAACGTGCACAGCGCAAAAAAAATAAAACAAAAGAAATAACAGAAAAACCCCAAAAGAAAACCTAATTAACGCGTTTTATTTTTAGATCTCAACAAACTGCAGTTTATTGAAGTTGGAAACTCATCGGAGTTCACACCAAATCTGGAACAGTTTCCTCTTCTGCCTGAACGGGACGTCCTGCAGCAGCGACACGCAGCTAAACTACACAACCCATCCGGCTGTTCTCGCTCCTCTCGGCGTCCCAACGCTTCAGAGCCCTGAAGCGACCTGACGGCGACTTCAACCAAAGTGGACACGATCCACCCCAACATCCACTTCAACTACCGTTCAAGCCTAAACCAGGCCAGTCTGTGACGCGTCCCTGCTGCTGGAAACTTTTAACATCAGGCCTTGTTCATCTAATAAGAGGAAAGAGTCAGTCAGTGGGATTTTTCGCTGAACTCCAGCAGTGAAAGAAACTTTTCAGCTTCAACCTCCAACAGCTGGACTGTTAGCTCCCTGTTTGCAGCAATCTGCTAAAACTGATGCTTTGTCAGACTTTCACCACCAGGGGAGGAAGACGGGGACAAAATCAAGGTGGGTTCAGAGGGCGGAGCCTAAGCCTGCCTGGGGGGTGGCGGGAGGGAAGCGGGGGTGTGGGGGGTGTTAGGTACCGGTGCCCTTTGTGACATCACAAAGCGCTTGCTTACAGAACTACATGTCCCAGCATGGACTTTGCTCCCTCCTGGTGTTCACCCACCGTGTGGAGACGCTGCTGGTGTGAGTTCAGCGTCATGTGGGAGCTGTAAAACACTGTGTTGACAATAGGCCGGACTAAACGTCCGGATGTCCGTACAATCAGCGCTGGGGTCGCAGAGGGCGGCGGACGCGTCTGAGAATTGAAACCCGAGCTTTGCGCCGTCCTGGTTTGCAGCGCAACAAACCCGCTGAGGCCGAAGTGACCTCCACCTTTGTGACGAACTTCCTCCGTTCCGAGACAGCGCCGCCGCCGCCGCTCCCGCCGCCACTCCGCCGCCACTCCCACCGCCACCGCCGCCGCTCTATATTTGGCTCTGCTGAGCTTTTTAAAAGCACGACTATGACGACCACGTCTTATCTGAAAGTGTGTGTGGGAAGGAGGGAGGGGGGAGGGGCGGGGGTTGGAGGGGGGCTGTGCTGCGATCAGCTGAGTCATGTAGCAACAGAGAGACTTACAATACGTCTGCGAAAAAACAACAAACAAAAAAAGCAAAAATCAAACATGAACCTCGGCGACCAAACAGCTCTGTGACTTAATTTTTACGAACAAAAAAAACAAAAAAAAAAAAAAAAAAAACAAAAAACCAGATACCTGAAAGTTTCAGGCTGAAAACAAACTAAAACACAGTAGCCAGGCCTGGTCGAACAGGAGTGGAGAGGAGCAGTGATACCAAACTGAGCAAAACAAACAAACAAACAAACAAACAAAAAACCCAACACAAACACAGCGATTCTTGTCCTTGGAGATGTTACACGAAGCCCGACACGGTGAACTGAGGTGAAAAAAAAGGAGAAAAGAACAACAGAGAGGAGAGGAGGAGAGGGGGTGAGGGTGGAGGAGGTGGAGGGAAGAGAAAAAAAAAAAATCTCCCTGTCAGGCTTCGGAAAACAGTGATTCATGGCGACCATTTGTCCTAATTACAGCTGAACAACGCTTTGTCGCTATTAATCAGAGTGTGCGTGTGTGTGTGTTTGTACTGGTGTCGCAGTGGGGGGCTGGGATTGGTTGGGAAGGGTGTGTGTGTGTGTGTGTGTGTGTGTGTGTGTGTGTGTGTGTGTCTGAGCGTGACTGCGATCAGTGGCGTTGCCAGTTGAAGTAGATGGCCAGGATGACGGTGAGGATGATGATGGCTCCCAGGATGAAGAGCAGCACGCGGTTCTGGATGATCCTGGAGGAGACACAGAGACACAGACGCAGAGGAGAGGAGTTAGAGGGAGAGTTCACTCAAAAACAATGTACATTTATTTAAAATCAATCAATATTAATAACTCATTGATTGACAACCGCTTTGCGGACGGAGGCCACGTGGTGACCGGTCTGCAGTTTAAGTGGAGGGGAAGAAGAGAACCCAGCGGACCACTGTGTGCACTAACACACTAACACACTAACTCGCGGCAGCATTTTGAACCCTGGACTGGTTAATCACGACTACGGTGGACATTCAGTTGGAATTGAAGATTGGAAAACTGGTGAGAAAATTGGACTGCAGTGTGGATGAAAATATTGGTAAATGTTTTTTTTTTAAAAATTGTTTTGTTGACAACAGGAAGAGCCGGCGATGTTTGAAATTCCAGTTGTGGGTGAACTGTCCCTTTAAAAGCCATTAAATAGTCAAATGTTGAGGTGCAAAATGAACGGGCGAGCATCAACTGAGGCTCATCGTGTTTAATAGTTACCATGAGGAACTCAAGCTGCGGTCTGCCAGCATAAAGCACATACACACACACACACACACACACACACACACACACACACGGGCTCTAAAAGGTTATGTTTGCTCAATAAAGAGTGCCAGTAGTTTCCTGGAGCTCCTAAAATTGGGAGAATTACCGATGGAATTTGCCGTAAAGCAACTATTTCGCCTTCTCACACCTTGGCACCGCCAAGCCAAGCAGCCTGGACGAGCTCTGGGACGCACAAAACACCCGAGAGGAAGAGAGGCCGCCTCGTGAGTGCGTGTCCCGCCCACCACCAGCCTCCTCCACCACCCCCACCCCCACTGTGTCTAAAAACAAAAAAAAAAACTAAAAAAAGAGAGCGAATCATCCTGCGCGCTCAGCCAAAACACACAAACCCCCCCGAACCAACCCTCCGCTGCCCCCCTGACAAATGAGAGAATTATCACATTTGCTGACATGTGGAAGGGTGGAGGGGAGGGGAAGGGGGCAGTGGGTGGGATTTGGGGGTGTGGGTGGGGGGGGCAGTGTCCACTGCTCTAAGCAGGAGATGAATAGCTCGCGCTGCGGCGGTCGTTCATCACCAGGAGGCCGGAGCAGCTCGGCTGGATGTTCACTCACCCTGCTGCCCTCTGAAGCCCCAGTCCCACACCACCACGGCCCAGCTCCCAGGATCCCCTGCCCCCCCGCCAGCTCGGACCTGCGACTGGCCACCCAGTGGAGCGGCGGCGGGGCAGTAATGGAGCGCATCGCAGCAGCAGCGGCGCCGTCCCGCTTCGTCTTCTTGAGATGTTTAGGTGAAACGTTGATGCGCTTTGGATAAGAAGGAGCCTCGGGTGCCACGAGGGAGCAGAGAGGAGGGAGAGGAGGGGAGGAGGAGAGCAGGAGAGCAGGAGGAGAAGGTAAAGGAGAGGAGAAGGAGGAAGAGGAGGTAAAAAGGAGAGGAGGAAGAGCAGGAGGAGGAGGAGGAAAAAATGAGAGAAGGAGAAGAGGAAGAGGAGGCAAAAAAAGAAGAGGAAAAAAGGAGGGGAAGGAAAGAGAGGAGGGGGCAAAGAGGAGAGGAGGAAGAGGAGGTAAAAAGGAGAGGAGGAAGAGCAGGAGGAGAAGGAGGAAAAAAGGCAGCAGAGGCTTCAATTTTGCCAAAGTGCTGCGTTCATTAGAAGGAGTCAGAACATCTTTTATTTTATCTGACTGTCGCGCACAAAGGAAACGCTCACACGGTGCGACAACACTGCAGACAATCCGATCACGGTTCCAGCATGACTCACAACCCAGCGTCGGAAATCACACATCCACAGCCAATCACAGGAAGCCGAGTCAGGACACGCCTCCGAAGGTGTGTCTAGACGGGCCTGATGCAGTGGGTGAGAAACCCAGCGGAGGGAAACTCTGACGGCGGCTCGCAGACGTTCTTTTGCTGAGTCACTGGATCTTCCATCACCATGAAGCCACAAAACACAGCCTGACGCCTTGAAATGACTTGGCGTCACTTCCCATCATGCCTCTGTGACTCACATGACGCATCAGAACTAGATCAGCCAATCAGAGCGAGCAACGCTGTGACATCACGCTAGGAATAAAACTCCTCTCTGGGGATTTTATGGCATTTATACATTGAACTTAAGAAAGATTAACAGTCCACAACTTAAAAATGTACAATACAAAGACTTATTGTGAACTGTTTTTCAGTTTTAATTTGTATTGGTTTCTGTGGGGAAACCAATACAAAAATATTCTTTCTTCCTTGCAATACACAGGTGGCCACCGGAGGATCAAGCGTATCCGCAGGGCGGCGTTCCTACGATACATGCTGTGGTCGCACACCAGTCGCTCTGACTGCTACCGCCGCCACTCCCGCCACCGCCGCCGCGCGCTCTATATTTAGCTCTGCTGAAGCTTTTTTAAAAGCGACGACTATGACGACCACGTCTTATCTGAAAGTGTGTGGGAAGGAGGGAGGAGGAGGCGGGGGTTGGAGGGGGCTGTGCTGCGATCAGCTGAGTCATGTAGCAACAGAGACTTACAATCGTCTGCGAAAAAACAACAAACAAAAAGCAAAAAACTCAAACATGAACCTCGGCGACCAAACAGCTCTGTGACTTAATTTTTCACAGACAAAAAAAACAAAAAAACAAAAACAAAAACAAAAAACCAGATACCTGAAAGTTTCAGGCTGAAAACAAACCAGAAAAACACAGTAGCCAGGCCTGGTCGAGACAGGAGTGGAGAGGAGCAGTGATACCAAACTGAGCAAAACAAACAAACAAACAAACAAACAAAAACCCAACACAAACACAGCGATTCTTGTCCTTGGAGATGTTACACGAAGCCCGACCACGGTGAACTGAGGTGAAAAAAAGGAGAAAAAAGAACAACAGAGAGGAGAGGAGGAGAGGGGTGAGGGGTGGAGGAGGTGGAGGGAAGAGAAAAAAAAAAAAATCTCCCTGTCAGGCTTCGGAAAACAGTGATTCATGGCGACCATTTGTCCTAATTACAGCTGAACAACGCTTTGTCGCTATTAATCAGAGTGTGCGTGTGTGTGTGTTTGTACTGGTGTCGCAGTGGGGGGCTGGGATTGGTTGGGAAGGGTGTGTGTGTGTGTGTGTGTGTGTGTGTGTGTGTGTGTGTCTGAGCGTGACTGCGATCAGTGGCGTTGCCAGTTGAAGTAGATGGCCAGGATGACGGTGAGGATGATGATGGCTCCCAGGATGAAGAGCATGCAGCGGTTCTGGATGATCCTGGAGGACCACAGAGACACAGACGCAGAGGAGAGGAGTTAGAGGGAGAGTTCACTCAAAAACAATGTACATTTATTTAAAATCAATCAATATTAATAACTCATTGATTGACAACCGCTTTACCTGCGGACGGAGGCCACGTGGTGACGGTCTGCAGTTTAAGTGGAGGGAAGAAGAGAACCCAGCGGACCACTGTGTGCACTAACACACTAACACACTAACTTCGCGGCAGCATTTTGAACCCTGGACTGGTTAATCACGACTACGGTGGACATTCAGTTGGAATTGAAGATTGGAAAACTGGTGAGAAAATTGGACTGCAGTGTGGATGAAAATATTGGTAAATGTTTATTTTTTTAAAAATTGTTTTGTTGACAACAGGAAGAGCGGCGATGTTTGAAATTCCAGTTGTGGGTGAACTGTCCCTTTAAAAGCCATTAAATAGTCAAATGTTGAGGTGCAAAATGAGCAGGCGAGCATCAACTGAGGCTCATCGTGTTTTAATAGTTACCATGAGGAACTCAAGCTGCGGTCTGCCAGCATAAAGCACATACACACACACACACACACACACACACACACACACACACACACACGGGCTCTAAAAGGTTATGTTTGCTCAATAAAGAGTGCCAGTAGTTTCCTGGAGCTCCTAAAATTGGGAGAATTACCGATGGAATTTGCCGTAAAGCAACTATTTCGCCTTCTCACACCTTGGCACTGCTGCCAAGCAGCCTGGACGAGCTCTGGGACGCACAAAACACCGAGGAGGAAGAGGGCCGCCTCGTGAGTGCGTGTCCCGCCCACCACCAGCCTCCTCCACCACCCCACCCCACTGTGTCTAAAAACAAAAAAAAAACTAAAAAGAGAGCGAATCATCCTGCGCGCTCAGCCAAAACACACAAACCCCAGACCAACCTCCGCTGCCCCTGACAAATGAGAGAAATTATCACATTTGCTGACATGTGGAAGGGTGGAGGGAGGGGAAGGGGCAGTGGGTGGGATTTGGGGGTGTGGGTGGGGGGCAGTGTCCACTGCTCTAAGCAGGAGATGAATAGCTCGCGCTGCGGCGGTCGTTCATCACCAGGAGGCCGGAGCAGCTCGGCTGGATGTTCACTCACCCTGCTGCCCTCTGAAGCCCCAGTCCCACACCACCACGGCCCAGCTCCCAGGATCCCTGCCCCCCCCCCAGCTCAGCCTCGGACCTGCGACTGGCCACCCAGTGGAGCGGCGGCGGGCAGTAATGGAGCGCATCGCAGCAGCAGCGCGCGCCGTCCCGCTTCGCCTTCTTGAGATGTTTAGGTGAAACGTTGATGCGCTTTGGATAAGAAGGAGCCTCGGGTGCCACGAGGGAGCAGAGAGGAGGGAGGGAGGGAGGAGGAGAGCAGGAGAGCAGGAGGAGAAGGTAAGGGAGAGGAGAAGGAGGAAGAGGAGGTAAAAGGAGAGGAGGAAGAGCAGGAGGAGGAGGAGGAAAAATGAGAGAGGAGGAGAAGAGGAAGAGGAGGCAAAAAAGAAGAGGAAAAAGGAGGGGAAGGAAAGAGAGGAGGGGCAAAGAGGAGAGGAGGAAGAGGAGGTAAAAGGAGAGGAGGAAGAGCAGGAGGAGAAGGAGGAAAAAGGCAGCGAGGCTTCAATTTTGCCAAAGTGCTGCGTTCATTAGAAGGAGTCAGAACATCTTTTATTTTATCTGACTGTCGCGCACAAAGGAAACGCTCACACGGTGCGACAACACTGCAGACAATCCGATCACGGTTCCAGCATGACTCACAACCCAGCGTCGGAAATCACACATCCACAGCCAATCACAGGAAGCCGAGTCAGGACACGCCTCCGAAGGTGTGTCTAGACGGGCCTGATGCAGTGGGTGAGAAACCCAGCGGAGGGAAACTCTGACGGCGGCTCGCAGACGTTCTTTTGCTGAGTCACTGGATCTTCCATCACCATGAAGCCACAAAACACAGCCTGACGTCTTGAAATGACTTGGGCGTCACTTCCCATCATGCCTCTGTGACTCACATGACGCATCAGAACTAGATCAGCCAATCAGAACGAGCAACGCTGTGACATCACGCTAGGAATAAAACTCCTCTCTGGGGATTTTATGGCATTTATACATTGAACTTAAGAAAGATTAACAGTCCACAACTTAAAAATGTACAATACAAAGACTTATTGTGAACTGTTTTTCAGTTTTATTTTTGTATTGGTTTCTGTGGGGAAACCAATACAAAAATATTTCTTTTCTTCCTTGCAATACCACAGGTGGCCACCGGGAGGATCAGCGTGTCCGCAGGGCGACGTTCCTACGATACATGCTGTGGTCGCACACCAGTCGCTCTGACTGCTACGCCGAGACAACAGTCCGGGCAGGGTCGGGGTCAAAGGTCAGAGGTCCATTATACAACTTGCAACCTTTTGGCCGCCGTCAGAAGGACGGAGGAAGAAAAGCCAGAGGAGGCCGTCCAATCAGAGCGCAGAGTCGAGCGCCGACGTCGCCGTGCACGTAAACGCACTGACCCATTTGTAAGTGGCGCCGCTTTGCACAAAAGTTGATCTGTGAATAAATACCTGCATTACCACCGCCGAGGCCGGGCGGCGCAACACGCAAGAAAAAAAGAAACAGAGGAGCTCGAGTTTCACCCCAAAGACACAAAGATGGAAAAAAACAAACACAAAGCCGAAACTATAACAGCTGGAAGCAGAAACATCCGGGGACGGCGGAGCAGGAGCAGCGCGGTGACACTGTTTGAGCTGGTGAGAGCGATATGATTGGCTGAGAGCATCGGAGGAGGGGGGAGGAGCAGGGAGGGGGGCAACCCAACCACTAATCACAGCCACATTTCACCCCATTAATTGACATTCATTATTTAGAATGATTATTTATCCAGGCCCAGCACCCAGAGGAGCTGCCTGTGTGTGTGTGTGTGTGTGTGTGTGTGTGTGTGTGCTGCGCGTGCGTGTGTTTTCAGCAAGTGGAAGAGGGTGAGTCGTGGCCTGGGGGTGTTGAAAACCAACAGGAAGTGGGAGTTTTTTTGATGCCCTTCGGATAAGAAGGAGCCTCGGGTGCCACGAGGGAGCAGAGAAGAGGAGGAAGAGGAGGCAAAGGGGAGAGAAGGAGAGCAGGAGGAGGAGAGCAGAGCAGGAGGAGAGGAAGAGAAGGAGGAAGAGGAGGAGAAAAGGAGGGGAAGGGAAGAGAGTTGAGAAGGGGAAGAGGAGGCAGAGAGGAGAGGAGGAGAGCAGGAGGAGCGGAGGAAGAAGAGAGCAAGAGAGGAGGAGAGGAGGTGGATAGGAGGAAGAGGAGGCAAAGAGGAGAAGAGGAGAGCAAGAGGAAGAGGAGGTAAAAAAGAAAGGAGGAGAGGATGATGAAGAAGAAGCAAAAAGAAGAGGAGAAGAGGAGGGGAAGGGAAGAGGAGAGGAAGAGGAGGTAAAAAGGAGGGGAAAGAGGGAAAGAGGAAGAGAAGATAAGGTATGCAGAGGAAAAGGAAGGGAAGAGGAGACAGAGTGAAGGAGAGAGGAGAAGAGGGGAAGGAGAGGAGAGAAAAAGAGGGGGGTTCAATTCTGCAAAAGCGCTGCCTTCATTAGAAGGAGTGTGATTTGGTGGCAAACAACGCGCAGCGACTTCAAACACTTTAACGTTCAAAGCGGCGAAGGAGTGCGATGACAGTGCCGCGATACAACAACTTCTTCTCAGGGGACGGATATTTAAAACAAAAAAACACAGAAAAGGAGAGAGAGAAAGAAAGAAAGAAAGAAACACACAAAAATACAGACTTTGACCCAAACTGGTTCTCTGTGCGCCAGCCTAACAAAAGGTGTCTTGAAGTCTTAACGTAAAGCGGCTGCTGATCCTATTTGTGGCGGCGCTGCGGCACTTAAGACGAGGCTTGATGCAAATTTAGCACTGCCCACTCACAGCAAGACAAGCCGCTCTGCGCAAATAAAAAATAATAAGGTAAAACTCCATCTCGCTTCGACTCAAACTCAAAAGTGGGCCCCCGCACTCCCTCTCCCCCCTCCTCACCCGCCCCACCCCCCCACCACCGCTGTGCGTTTAAATCTACGGCGAAATGTCACGACAAGAACCCCGAATCACAGCCGCACTCAACTCCACTCTGATACCAACACAACCCCAGAGAGAAGACACCATCCTGACAAGACTAGCAGGCTCTGGAGGAGGAAGAGGAGGAGGAGGAGGAAGAGGAGGAGGAAGAGGAGGAGGAGGAGGAGGAAGAAGAGGAGGAGGAAGAGGAGGAAGAGGAGGAAGAGGAAGAAGGAGGAGGAGGAAAAGGAGGAGGAAGAGGAGGAGGAAGAGGAGGAAGAGGAGGAGGAAGAAGAGGAGGAGGAAGAGGAGGAAGAGGAGGAGGAAGAAGAAGAAGAAGAAGAGGAGGAAGAAGAGGAGGAGGAAGAAGGAGGAGGAGGAGGAAAAGGAGGAGGAAGAGGAGGAGGAAGAAGAAGAAGAAGAGGAGGAGGAGGAGGGAGAGGAGGAGGAGGAAGAAGAAGAAGAAGAAGAAGAAGAAGAAGAAGAAGAAGAGGAGGAGGAGGAGGAAGAAGAAGAAGAAGAGGAAGAAGAAGAAGAAGAAGTAGAAGAAGAGGAGGAGGAGGAGTGGGGGGAGAGTGGGAAGAGGAGGAAGTGGAGGGGGAAGAGGAGGAGGAGGAGGAGGAAGAGGAGGAAGAGGAGGAGGAAGAAGAAGAAGAAGAGGAGGAAGAAGAGGAGGAGGAAGAAGAGGAGGAGGAGGAAAAGGAGGAAGAAGAAGAAGAAGAGGAGGAGGAGGAAGAAGAGGAGGAAGAAGAAGAAGAAGAGGAAGAAGAAGAAGAGGAGGAGGAGGAGGAGTGGGGGGAGAGTGGTAAGAGGAGGACGTGGAGGGGGAAGAGGAGGACGAGGAGGAGAAAGAGAAGGAGGGGAAGAGGGGAAGGAGGAGGAGGGGGAGGAGGAGGAAGAGTGGGAAGAGGAGGAGGAGGAGGAGGACAGGGGGAGGAGAGGGAGAAGGGGGAAGAGGATGAAGAGGGGAAGGAGGAGGAGAAGAAAGAGTAAGGAGGGGAGGAAGGGAGGAGGAGGAAGAGGAGGAGCAAGAAGAGGAGAGGGGTGAGGTAGGAGAAGAAGGAGTAGGGAGGAGGAAGAGGAGGAGGAGGAAGAGGAGGAGAGGGGTGAGGTAGGAGAAGAAGGAGTAGGGAGGAGGAAGAGGAGGAGGAGGAAGAGGAGTAGGAGGGAGAGAGGGAAGAGGTAGAGGAGGAGGAAGGGGATGAAGAAGAGGAGGAGGAGGTGAAAGGAGGAGGCTGCAGCCACCAAGGAGCTTTAAAACGGTTGTGGGAGGAAAAAGAAGAGAAGATTGTTTCCATAATCTGGCCTCACTGCGCTGCAGCCTGAGTGGTGAGCAGCCGCTGGGCTGAGAGCTCCGCTCTGATTCACAGCTTCTCTAAAGTCTATTAGAGCTTTTCCTCTGTCTTTGAGCAGCACCAGGGCTCCACTCTGGACCACTGACACCACCAGCGCAAACACAGACCCACCTCCCTGCTCTCACCCCCACCCACCCAAAAAAAAGAAATGACATCAAAAATTCCCACAAAATTGGGGCGCCGGCGGGAAGAGGAAGAGGAGGAGGAGGAGGAGAGCCGTGTTCCACCTCCTCCTCTTCCCCCTCCTCCACTTTCTCCTCTTCCCCCTCTTACTCCTCCTCCTCCTCCTGCCGTGTGGTTGATCCCGTCCTGACAATGAGGCCAGACAGAACAGAACTTATCAAACCGGATCCATCCGCTGGCTTTGACACTTGACACAGCGGCGGCGGGTGAGGTGTGTGTGTGTGTGTGTGTGTGTGTGTGTGTGTGTGTGTAGGCTAACCGAGGCGTATGCGGCAGAACGTAGGGAAGCTTAGCTTGAGCCTCAACCAACCGCGACACCGGCGGCTAAACACATCGCTAAGGGGCTGTTAGCCTCACCTGTGAGTGTGTGTGTGAGTGTGCGTGTGTGTGTGTGTGTGTGTGTGTGTGTGTGTGCGTGCGTCTCGCTCTGGCGTTTGTAATAAAGGGGCATTTTTATACAGCACTTCCTGTAGGCATCGTTCTCCAACCATTTTTTAAATGTTTTGATTTCTCTGCTTTAATTTAAACTTGCTGACCTCGAACTGCCCGTCTGTCAGCTTCGAAATGTTTAAACTCATTCCGACATCCTCGTCTGTTGCAAACCGACCGGAAACCTCGTCTCTCATTGACTGAGGAGTCAATCAAACAAATCCACATGCTAACACATTTTACGGTCAGACGCTGTGCATTCCCATCGGCCTTGAGCGCAGCGCCTGGTGATTCGATGCCCACAGCGAATTTCCTGCAGGCGATTAAAGACAATTTGAGGACCTGCGTGAACCCCGACAGCATTGACCTTTGACCCCTGACCTTCGCTCCACTCCGGGCCAATAACAATAACACTCCACACATTGATAATGACACCGGCTCTGTCGTTTCTCTCCGACGCTCCCTCTCAACGTCACGGGCGACGCAGTCCGATCGCACTGTCATCCGTCAGCTGAGTCATCACCGCCTGCTCCTCCTGCTGCACGGCACGGCACTGTTGTTATAATTACCGTATTGATCCTTGTTATTTTAATGACATAACGCTCAATATTCCGTATCCACAACGTGTTGTTATTTCATCGTCGTGCCTTTGTCTCAATTTTCCTGCCTGATTGCTGCTGCTGCTGCTGCTGCTGCTGCTGCTGCTGCTGCTGCTCTGCGGCGGTAACGAGGGAGTTTCCTCACTGCGAGATCGTTAAAGCTGTTTAAATTGTGATTACACAACGAGAGACGTTTCGCTCTCAAACAAAAACTGTTTTCTTCTCTAGAAAAACAATGTAAGCACGGCCGCTCGTTTAAAGGGGGTAGAGGGGGAGGGTCAGGGGCTCCTGCTGTGTTATGGCAGCGTGTCGTACGAGGCAGGCGGAGAATCTAAAGGGGGTTTTGTGCGTTGCTGTTCTGATGTAATAAACTAATCTTTGTGGTGGGGGGAGGGGGGGGTTGAGCTGAGCTCCCGGCGTCATCGCGGGAAGCCCCGTCTGGCAAACACCTCGGAATCCTTAGATACATACGACGCCGGCGACCACGGAAAAGGGGGAGGAGAGAGGACGAGGACGAGTCGGAAGGATGAGTGCGGAGAAAAGAAAATAGACGGGAAGCAGCAGGAAGAGCGGACGAGCGGAAAACAGCAGCAGGAGGAAGTGAGAAAAAATCAGGGAGGGAGAAAAAAGAGGCGGAAATATAGAGGTGGGGGAAATAAAAAAAAACCAAAAAAAAAAAAACAGGGTGAGAGTAGAAAAAAATAAAGGCTGGGAAAAGAGAGAAGGAAGGAGGGAGAAGTCCGTTTACCCAGAGAGGCAGAGCTGCTGGAGGAATAGAGGCTCCTCAGAGACACATGAAAATAATGAGGACTTTTCTGTCAGGAAAGATTTACAAAATCGTACCAGTGTTATTAAAATTTAAAACCTCCCGTTTTTTCTCCCCCCCTCTTCCCCCCACCCCTCCCTCCATCCCTCTAGCCCCCCCTACCCTTTTCCTCCCCCTCCTGTTCCCTGTTCCACCAGCAGCAGCAGCAGCAGCAGCAGCAGCAGCAGCAACGCAGCAGCTTATTAGCAGCTCTAATGAGCACCGGGATGCACCTCAGCCGTGTGTGTGTGTGTGTGTGTGTGTGTGTGTGTGTGTGTGTGTGTGTTGGGGCCTAGGTCCCTTGTGCCAGCACTCTCAGTAGCCAAGATCC